>VZQC01001210.1:1505216-1528129 GCA_009823505.1 Rhizomys pruinosus
CAAGCATCTGTGTCTATGCTCACAGCTTAGCTTGACATAATAATTGGTACTGCTTAAATGCCTGTACATCCAATAGCTTGTGCTTTGTTAGTATGACTAAAAAGGGTATCACTGGAAAAGCTATCAACCCATGAAGGGAAACAACCTGAACAGACTGGAGTCCAAAATGACAACTCCAAAGAAATTAGACTGTTTTCTTCTCACCCACTTGTGCGCCTTTCCCAAAGCCCAGGGATCAAACTGTGGATGAGGAGGTGTGGTAGATTGTAAGGGCTGCAGAGAGATAGGGGTGAATTGTGAGACTACAGGAATATCGTCTGGACTCCTAACTGATCAACATGCCTGTGCATACAAGCTTCTCCAACTGGTCTATGGGAACCTTGGGTTGTTCAAAATTTGGAAATAGATACTTGCAAAATACACCAATTACCCAATTGTATGACATACTGAGAAACATCAATGTTATCTGCAAACAACTGTGTCATTATATTGTAGAATCCCTTAAAAAAAAATCTGTACAAAAAAACCCAACAAAACAAAAACAAAACCAAAAAAAGGACAATAAACATTACCAAATCTCTGGGACCCTTTAAAAACAGTGGTAAAAGGGAAATTTATGGCTTTAAATGCATACATTAAAAAATAAGAAAGTGTACAAATAAATGAATTAATGTTGCAACTCAAGGCATTTGAAGACAACAAATGAAAACCAAACCCAGCAAACAAGAAAAAGTGACAAAAATTAGATCAAAGATTAATGAAATAGGAATAAAGAAAACAGTAGAAAGCATCAGTGATTCCAATAGGTGGTCCTTTGAAAGGATAAAACAAGATAGACAGACCCCTAGCCCAGTTAACCAAAAGAAAGAAAGAACAACTCCAAATTAACAAAATTAGGGATGAAATGGGAAATATTATTGTGATGGTTATTCCTGGGTGTCAACTTGACTGGGCTAACGAACAAATAAGAGAAAAAGGATCTTAAGATTGTACTACCTCAACCCAGATGGGGTTTATCCTAGCACTTGGGAGGCAGAGGCAGGCGGATCTTTGTGAGTTCAAGGCCAGCCTGGTCTGCAGAGCAAGTTCCAGGACAGCTGGGACTACAGGGAGACCCTGTCTCGAAAAGACCCCCAAAAAATTATTGTCCTTTTTGTTTAATTCCAGTAATATTTTTATTTCTTTCTTAATTTCTCCTTTAACCCATTTATTATTCAGGAGTGTGTTATTTAATCTCCACATGTCCATGTTGTTATTAGGGTTTCTTCTGGTATGTATAGTAAGTTTTATTGCATTATGGTCTTATAGAATGCATGGAATTATTTCAATTGTTTTGTCATTGATAATTTTTGTTTTGTGTCCCAGTATATGGTTGATTTTGAAGAAATACCCATGTTTGATGTTTGGGAGGATTTTTAGTGGATATCTGTTAAGTCCATTTGATAAATGTTTTTTTTTTAATTCAGATATCTCTCTGTTCATTCTTTGTCTGATTGACCTGTATAATAGAGACAGTGGGGTATTGAAATCCCCTGCTACAAGTGTCTTGGGATTAATCTTTATCTTAAAGTTCTCTACTATTGTGTTTATAAGTTTCAGTGTAGCACAGTTTGTTGGGCCTTTAACATATAGAAATAGATCTATCTTAATTGAAACATAGAGAAATAAAGCTGTTCAGGAGGAAGGAAATGATCCCAGATGGTGACTAAAAATTCAAGAAGAAAGGAAGAGGTACAAAAATGGAAAATATTAAGTTTAATAAAAGAAACACTATAAATGTAAACCTTCATTCCCTTCTCTTAGCTTATTTTAAAAGATATAAACTTATAAAACCAATGTTGGAATAATGTATTGTCTCTGTTTAGAAAAGTAATAAATGTCCTATGAGTAATATAACCTTACATCCTCAGACATATTTTGAAAAAAATAACAAGGGCCTGGAGAGATAGCTGAGTGGTTAAAAGCACTTGTTGCTCTTCCAAATGATCTGGATTATATTTTCTGTCAACCACATGGTATCTCATAACTGTCTGTACCTCCTTTTCCAGGGCAGGGCTTGCATGTGGTGCACTTATGTACATATAAGCAGATATTAATACAAGTTAAATAAAAGTAATTTAATTTTTAAAGGGGAAATTAAAACATATATGTATATAATCAAGAAATTATTACTGATAATGAAATCTGCATCTTCAAACAAACTCATAGCACTTGGGAAGCAGAAGAAGGTAGATCTCTGCAAGTTCAAAGCCAGCCCTAGTGAGAGCCAGTCTCAAGGAAAAAGGAAGACTCTGCCTAAAAAGAAAAGAAAAGGAAACAAGAGAGAGGGAGAAAAGGAAAAAGGGAGAAAAGCAAAAAAGGAAACAATGTTATTTATGAAAACCTGGTAAACTTTTTTACTGAATTGAAGAGGCAAGAAGGAGATAGTGCAAGCAATTTGGAAGGCTGAGGCATGGGGTTATAAAATTCAATGCCCACCTGGGATGTAGCCTAAAAAAAATGCAAGTGTGGAAGACATAGTGAGACTATGTATAAAATGAAACATAAAAATGAATTGGGACAGAGTGAGTTCCAGGACAGCTGGGGCTACAGGGAGACCCCGTCTCAAAAAAAAAAAAAAATGAATTGGGAATATAGCTCAATGACATTCCACTATATGGCATGTGTTTAATCTCCAGTACCACAATAAATAAAGAAGCTTAACTACTAAATTTGAAATTTTAAGAACAACATGAATTTGGCACAAAGCCCACATAAAAATAATTTAAATACTCTGTATAATTATAGGTTAGTAAATTGGATGACTAGCTTAATGGAAAATGTTTCATTAAAATACATGCTGGAATTGACTCATTTAGAAGTAAATATTTAAAGACATTAATTACATCCTAAGAGAATAAAAGACAAATGATAATTTCAGTGAATGGATAAAAAATCCAGAGTCTAATAGTATATCATTATAAAAATAGATAAATAAAGCTGAAGAGTGAAATCTCATTAGCTGATAATGAGCATCTCCAAAAGCATTGGTGGTTAACATTATAATTGTGAAGACTGAAAGCTGCCTTCAGATAGAAATTTTTCCATATAGACAAAAATCCTTAGAAAACATCCATAAGCAGAACTAGAAAAAGTGAAAGAATTTACATGCGGGATGCAAGCAGAAAATAAAAATCTGGTCTATACAAATTGTTCCTGTTGGCTGTTAGTATAAGAAAGTCTTTGAATAGTAAATAGCAAATACTCATGTATATTTCAATTTTTCTAAGATTAGATTAAATATTCACAATACAAAAATAATATTTGAGGTATAGATATATAAGTTTGACAATTATTTAACACTCTCATCCATATATCTGGATTATAAATTTTTATTTTTTAGACATTTCCTATTTTATTTGTAAGAATATTAAACCTACATGTGCGTAAGTGTCTGCATAGGTCAGTGTTGGATCTCCTGGTACTGGTGTTACATACACTTGTGAACTACCATGTGGGTGTTGGGACCAAATCTTCTTAACTACCAAGACATCTATCCAGCACCTAATTTTTCTTCTTTTGTTATTTTCTTTTTTGTTTGTTACTTTTGGTTTGGCTTTCATTTTTTGTCTTGTCTTCTCTTGTCTCATTTTGTTTTGTTTTACTTGTTTGAGATAGGGTCTCTCTATAGGCCCAGCTGTCCCAGAACTAGGAACTCAACCCTCACCAAACAGGGTTGCCTCTAAATTACAGAGATTCTCCTGCCTCTGCCTCTAAAATTAAAGTCATCTGCCACTCTGCTGGGCACAATTTTTCAATTTATAGGTAAAAACTAAAAATTTGAAAATTGGTAGTCTTATTATTCATTGGTTTAATTCAAAAGCATAATTAATCAAATGATTTATGAAACCAGCAAAAGTAAAATTATACTACTTATTAATTTATTAGACAAAGAATTATTAAACTTGTACAGTAAAACATACACATATATCTAAAAATGATTAATGGCTATAGAAAAAATTCAAAAGTTCATTTACATACATAAGATAATTTTTGTCAAGATGGAAATAATTCTCATATTAATAAATATTCTTACAAAAATAGCGGCAAGTCCTAAAGAGATTCTAATATTCTCCTGCCATCTCAAGGAACCTGTTTATTAACAGTATTGTTGAAAATGGAGAACAAGTGAGGAAATAGAGATGGCTGAGAAACATCTTAAAAAGTGTGCAACATCACTAAGAAATAAGGAAACATAAATTAAAACCATTTTAAGATATCATATCACTCCGGTAAGACTGGCTGGGCTCAAGAAAACAAATAATACCAAATGCTGGAGAGGTTGTGTGGAAAAGGGAACTCATCCACTGCTGGTAGGAATGCAAACTCTTACCACCACTGTGGAAAGCAGTGTGGAGAATCCTTAAAGACTCAAAATGAGCCTACCACCTGACCCAGTCACACCATTCCTGGGTATATACCCACAAAACATCCTACTGCAGAGATAATTGCACATCCATGTTCATCGCAGCTCTCTTCACAATAGCAAAGACCTGGAACCAACCCAAATGTTCCCCAACCACGACGCCTGGCTGACTAAATAAAATTTTAACTCCTACACGTTTCAACAAAACACTATTACACAAAAACCTGTGCACCAATGTTCAAAGCTCTTCCATGGTACAAACATAAAGTTATTGAGGTTAGAGAAATGGTTCAGCAGTTAACAGTACTTGCTGCTCTTCCAGAGGACTTGTGTTTGTTTCCTACCACCTACAGGATGGCTCACCCTGTCTGTCTCTAGCTCCAGTTTCTATGGCCCTCTTTTGGCTTCCACAGGGATTACAAGCATTTACATGCATACAAACAGGTAAAGCAGTCAAATAACAATATATTGGAGAGATGGCCTAGTGGTTAAGAGTGCCAGCACTGACTGCTCTTACAGAGGACCCAGGTTCAATTCCCAGCACCCACATGGCAGCTGAGAACCATCTTTAACTCCAGTTCCAGGCGAATCCAACACCCTCTTCTGACCTCCCCGGCATTTCGCGACACGGGTGCGCAAACCTACATACAGACAGTACATTCATACACATACAAGAATAAATTAAAAAATAAATAAATAAAAGGTATTTAATTTTATTTAATTAATAAAATATATTTGGAAGAAATATTTTGTCTTGGTTCTTGGTTCTTGACACAGGCCTCCTAAACTCTTGGCAACGCGTAAGTAATAAGGAATATTTTACTCTAATGACTTGACTCTTAGTGGGCTCTGGAGATAATCATGTTGAGTCTCTTGATTTAAAAAAAAAAAACAAAACAAAACAACAACAACAAAAAAACCACTACCTTTTTGCTAATTACATGCAGTATCAAGAAATTGGAGAAATGCTGTAGGGAAAGATATAATACATTTCATATCAGAAATAAATGAAATCTCATCCAGTATTATAATAGTCAAAAAATACAAATAGGGAAGTTAAGATGGCTCAGTGGGTAAAGGAATTGCCTCCAAGCCTGAGGACCAGGCTTTAATCCTGAAGACTCATATATGGTGGAAGGAGAGAACCAACATTCAAAGTTTTCCTCCACCCTGGGACCATGAAACTCATGCATGTATATTCATATATGTACACACACACACACACACAAACACACACACATACACACTAAAATAAATACTGAAAATATAAATAAGCTAAACAGTATTCAGCAGATGAACGAAAAATTAAAATGTACTTTATATACAATCAATTTTAAATAAAAATAATCAACTATGATTCAATATAATAAAGTTGATAATGCTACAATATTTTTCTTTTTTTACCTTTTTAAAAACTTTTTGAAGTTTTTATTTAAAAAAAAACACAAGACTTTTTTCACTTTAGTATGTGGTATGTTGCATTTTCCAGTCTGTTCAATGCTTTAAAGTTCAAGGATGCCTTACTTTGAATTGTACATGAGTCTGAAGCATCCTAGCTTTTGGCAAGCAGGCAGGAGACTCAACAACAACAAGAACAACAACAAAAAATCAAAATAGGAAAAATGCAGACTAAATGCAGGGCACATCTGTAAACATATTATACGGTTGGGAAAGTTACAATATCAGTAAAAGTGATACAGTTTACAGGTGAAATGAAACTATCTGAAAGAAAAGAGCTATAAAACACCACATGTTGTATGATTCCATATTCTTATTCAAAATAGGCAAACAAATACAGAAAATAAAGTAGTCCTTGTATAAGACTTTAAGGTACCTTCCAGTGAGCATGGGAATTGGGAGGTAATGTGTTCTTAAATTATTCATTGAGAAAATTTGAGTATATTAAAACATTGAATGCCATGTGGTAAGTGATGACTTATTTGAAACATAAAAACATTTATGGTTTTCTCCTTTCAAAGAGAGGAACAAAAGTGTAGGGAGACTTCCAGCCTTGGTTTTTTTTTTTTTTTTATTTACCTAAACTTTTATCCAAAGCCTATGCTAATAAATATGAAATTATTTTTCACCATAAAATTTAAGTATTACTTTCGATTTTATCTCTTTGTAACTTATTTGCTTTTTAAATTAGCATATAGCATAATAGATTTCATTATGCCATTTGTACATATACTTTGTTCATCTTCCTCTGTTACTACCATCTCCCACTTTACTGATCCTTGCTCATCCTGTTTAATTGTCAGTAGCCCACATTTGTTTTTCGTGTCACATTTATTAGCACCACACTGTAGCCTGCTGTGCTAACCAGCCTCATGTCATATGTATATTATTCATGTCTTTTAGGTTGGGTGTGGTGGTGCATGCCTGTAATACCAGTACAGGGGAGGTTGAGGCAAGAGAATTGTTGCTAGTTCTAAATCAGTCCAGCTGCATAATGAAAGCTTTCCTCAACAAAAATAAAATGGAATCAGACTTTTCTTCCCGTAGTTTAACTATATTTTATTTTATTTCCTTAGACCATTTTTATTTTTCCTCTTTCCTTTAATTTCATGTCCTTTACACAAATTGTGCCCATATAGAAAAAATTTAATCTATGATCCACATATGACAGACAACATGAAATGTTTGTCATCTGGAGTCTAGGTTATTTCAATTGCAATAAATATTTCTAGTTCCATCCATTCTCCTCCAAACCTACAATTTAAATCTACATAGGCATATATAATATAAATGAATAATATAAATAAAAGTCAAAATATATAAAATTCCTTTCCTTGCATCTATTTTGACTTCATATTTTTTTCAATTTACATTTAGTTATCACAGAATATTAGAATGTTGGATACTCACATAATTAAAAACGTCACCATAAATACTTGTATCATTAGCAATCACCTTTATTCAATTATTTTTTTTATTTTTTTTATTATTTATTTTTGTATGTGTATGAATGTATTGTCTGCATGCAGGTCTGTGCACCCGTGTCGTGCAATGCCGCGGAGGTCAGAAGAGGGTCTTGGATTCCCCTGGAACTGGAGTTCTCCTGGAATTGGAGTTACAGACGGTTCTTAGCCACCATGTGGGTGCTGGGGATCGAACCCAGGTCCTCTGCAAGAGTGTCGGCGCTCTTAACTGCTAGGCTATCTCTCCAGCCCCAATTCAATTATTTTAAAATGAACAGATGTAATTTTTTTAAGCAAGCATTTTATTTTTTATTTACTTTTTATTGGTTTTGTTCATTCCATACATTTCCCAATCAAATCTAGACCTTTTTCCCCTTCCTTGTCCCCCACCCCTCCACAGCCCATGCATTCTGCCATACATGTCTTGCATCTTTTTCTCAGTCTTTTTCTTAAATTTTTCGATGCAAAAGTTTACTTTTGGGGGCAGAAGTTTACTGTTTTGGGCAGAAGTTAACTGTTTCAGTCAGATCTTTGACCTAGTGTTTTTCGTTGTTGTTGTCCTTCCAAGTTGTATTGGCTTTAATTATTTGAGGAATTTTGCCACCAGTCCAACTACCTCTAGGACTTTAAACATGAAGGCATATTGAATTTTGTCAAAGGCTTTTTCCACATCAATTGAGATACCATGTGGTTTTTGTCTTTCAGTCCATTTATGTGCTTTATGACATTTATTGACTTATGTATGTTGAACCATCCCTGAATCTCTGGTATGGATCCAACTTGGTTATGATGAATTTTTGATGTGTGCCTGTATGCAATTTGCAAGTATTTTGTTGAGAATTTTTTTTTATTTTTTTATTGATGCTTTGTGTATTTCATACATCATTTTCCAATTCAGTTCAGGCATATATCCCCTTCCCTTCCCCCCACTCCACCCCTACCCATCCCAGATCATGCATTCTGCCATAACTTTTCTGCATCTTTCTCTGCTTTTTTGTTTTGTTTTGTTTTCATTTTTTTTTAACAATAAGCGATAATTTGTGAGTACAAGCATCCTTCATGTAAAACCAATTTGCAAGCAGTTGTGCCCAAACCCACACAGCTCATGGGTCCCACCATCCAGCGGGGACTTGTATGTTCAATTAAGTTGATCAAATGAGTGTCCAGTCTATATTGTTGTAGTTTCACCATTAACCCCAATCGCAGCCCTTACATTCTACCACGCCCCCTCTTCTGCAGAATTTTTAAATATATGTTCATTAAAGAAATGGGTGAGCCTATAGTTTTCTTTTTTGGTTGTATCTTTGCCTAGTTTTTATATTAGAATGATGCTGGCTTCATAGAAGCAATTTGGGAGATTAAACTCTGTTTCTCTCCTTTGAACAATTTGATAAACAATGGTTATATGTCCTCTTTAAATGCCTTATAGAATTCTCCTGTGAATCCATCTGGGCCTAGGATTTTTTTAGTTGGGAGTTTTTTTTTTTAATTACATTTTCAGTTTCCGCATTTATTATGGGTCTGTTTAAGCTGTCATCTCTTCTTAGTTAAGGTTTGGTTATTTCAATGATTTCAGATATTCGTCCATTTCTTTTAGGATTTCAAATTTAGTAGAGTATAGGTTTTTAAAGTATTCCTATATGATTGTCTGGATCTTTTTGTTAGCTCTTGTGATGTTTCCCTTTTCATCTCTAATTTTATTGATTTGGAGTTGATCTTTCTTTTTTTTAATTTTTTTTAATTTTATTTATGTTTTATGTGTATGAATGTACTGTCTGCATGTAGGTCTGTGCACCCGTGTCGTGCAATGCCGCGGAGGTCAGAAGAGGGTCTAGGATTCCCCTGGAACTGGAGTTCTCCTGGAACTGGAGTTACAGACGGTTCTCAGCCGCCATGTGGGTGCTGGGGATGGAACACGGGTCCTCTGTAAGAGTGGTCGGCGCTCTTAACCGCTAGGCCATCTCTCCAGCCCCTCTATTTTCTTAATGTAGACAATTACGGCTATACATTTCCTTCCTAAGACTGTTTTGAAAGTGTCCCATAGGTTTTGTTGTATCGTACCATGCTTTCCATTTAGTGTCAGGAATACTTTTATTTCTTTATTTCTCCTTTGACCAACTCATTATTCAGGAATGTGTTGTTTAGTCTCCATGTGTTCTTGTAGATAGTAGGATTATTCCTGTTGTTAATATTAAGCTTTATTGCACTGTAGTCTGATAAAATGCATGGAATTATTTCAACTTTTTTGTATTTTTTGAGGTTTGCTCTGTGTTCCACTATATGGACGATTTGGGGAATGTTTCATGGGGTGCTTAGTAGAACATATTCTATTTGGTGCTTGGGTGGAATATTTGATAGATGTCTGTTAGGTCCATTTGGCGTTTCATATTGTTCAGCTCAGATGTCTCTCTGTTTATACTTGGCTAGTTGACCTGTCCAATGGGCTCATTGGAGTATTGAAGTCTTCCACTGTTAGTGTGCTGGGATTAATCTGTACATTGAAGTCCTGCAGAATTTTTCTCATGAAGTTCAGTGCACCAGAGTTTGGTGCATATATATTTATGATTGTGAAATCTTCTTAATTGTTCCTTTGATAAGAATGTAGTAACTCTCTTCATCTCTTCTGATTAGTTTTAATTTGAATTCCATTTTGTCTGATATTAGGATATCAACACCTGCTTCCTTATTCTTACCATTTGCTTGGAATGTTTTTTGTACCCTTTTACCTGAAGATGGTACCTGTCCTCGAAAGTGAGATGGGTTTCTTGTAAACAAGAAAAAGATGGGTTCAATTTCTTATTCTATTCTAGCAGTCTGTGTCTCTTGATTGGTAGTTCAGACCATTAATATTGAAGGTTATAATTAAGAGATGTATATTGCTTCCCTTCAATTTTGTTTCTGCTGCATTTTTGGTCTAGGTTTGTAATACATTGATTAAATGGTCCCTCTTTCCACTTGGGGTAGTTGCTCCTTTCCTCTGTTCATTGAATTACTTTGAGTATTTTCTGAGGTGTTGGTTTCTGGACATGTATTATTTCATCTTATTTATGTCATGAAAGATTTTTCTTTCTCCTTTGACTATAATTGACATTTTTGCTGGGTATAGGAACCTGGTTTGGAATCTATAGTCATTTAGTACTGGGAATACTTTGGTCCATGCTCTTCTGGCTATCATTTTTGAATTTAAAGGTCAGCTCTAATTCTGATGGGTTTTCCCTTTATATGTAACTTGTTGATTTTCTCTTGAGGCTTTCAGTATTCTGTCTTTGTTTGGAGTATCTAGCATTTTTATTATGATATGGCATGGGTAATTTCTTTTCTGGTCTTGTCTACTTGGTGTTCTATGTGCTTCTTGTATTTGTATGGGTATGTATTTTTTTCAACATGTGGAAATTTTCTTCTATAATTTTGTTGAAGATCTGGGCAATCCCATTATCCTGGAATTCTTCTCCTTCCTCTATACCTATGATGTGGAGGTTTGGTCTTTTCATGGTGTCCTACATTTCCTGATTATTCTAATCTTCTGTTTTTTCTTTTAATTTTCCATAGTCTTTGCTTGAGCACTCCAGTTGTTCCATGTTATCTTCCAGTCTTGATATTCTATTTTCTGCTTCATTCATTCTGTTACTGAGGCTTTCTCCTTTCCTTTCCTTTTGAGTGGATGACTATTCAATTTCTTTTTTCATTTCAGCCTGAGATTTCTTCAATATTTCCACTTTTTCCTGGTGTTTGTCATTCTCTCCCTCTAGTTTTTTTTATTATTATCATTTATTTTTCTGAGTGTTCTTTATACTCCTGATTTATTTGAGTGCTTTGACTATGTCTATTATAGTTCATTTAAGATCTGTGTCCTGGTTTACCTCGAGGGAGTTCTAATTGTAGGAGTCTTCTATAGGACTGGAAGAATTTGCTCTGGATTTATTATTTGGTGTCCCACGTTATTGGTTTTTCACTGAGTTTTTGGCATGTGGATTTGTTTTGTTGTTTGTATTCTGTTATGAAACTCAGGTGCTTCTTCATTGAAGTTAAATCTGACTTTGCTTGTTTTCTTTAGGTACCTTTGTTCTCTTGCTATTAGTTATGAAAGCCTGGATGATCTAGGTGTCAGGCTTTCTTTTTGAGTTTTGTACTGGAGGGATCAGCCAGTCCTTGCCCTTTTAGTCAGGATCTTCTCCAGAGTTCCAAGAGGGGTAACAATCAGGTCAGCTCGAAACTTGCAGCCTTTGATGTGAGTCTACCAGATCCTCAGGGCTGGCTGCATGGATCTGTAGGACCCATCCTCTCTGAAAGGTGGTCTTGGAGCACTGCCTAGCTCAGTCTGCCTACGTGAGCATGAGTGAGCCTGGCCTTCCTACCAAGTGGTCTCAGAGACCTCCTCCTTCAGCCTGCCTGCTTCAGCCTGCCTGAGCTAGGCCTCGTCACTGCATTATTACTATATTTCTTGGTATCTGAAAACTGTGCAGTTATAATATGAATCTAATACCTATATATCTAATTGCTTGTTCTTCATTAGTAGGATCGAAAGGTTATTCCTGGACAAACTGTCAGCCCATGAAAGGAAACAGCCAGAATTGACCAGAGTCCAAGTCAACAGCTCCAGAGAGAGTGGACTGTTTTACCTCTCATCCACCTGTGCCCCTTTTCTAAGCCTAGGGAACAACCTGCGGAAGAGGGGGCGTGGTAGAATGTAAGGGCTGCGATTGGGGTGAATGGTGAAACTACAGCAATGTAGTCTGGACACTCATTTGATCAACTTGATTGAACAAACAACCTGTCACCCCCCACTGGATGGTGGGGCTGTAGGTGTTTGGGCACAACAGCCTGCAGATAGGTTTTGCATGAAGGATGCTTGTACTCATGGATTATCACTTATAGCTAAAAATGAAAAAAAAAACTGAGAGAAAGATGCAGGACAGTTATGGCAGAATGCATGATCTGGGATGGGGTGGGGGTGGGGGGGAGGGAAAGGGAAATAAGCCTGAACTGAATTGGAAAAAATGTATGAAATGCACAAAGCATCAATAAAACTAATTAAAAAAAAATATGACCTCTGGGGATAAACTGCATATTAGTTCCAAACTATGTTTGGGGGTTCACATTTTTCCCTTTAATTTTATATTACTCTAGAATATGAATATATATCTTCCATCCACAAATGGTAATTACAATGTCTGAATATAAGTGGTGGGTCAATTCTAGAGCCCATTAAGAGATTCATATTATAATAGCACAATTGTTTTCAGATACCAAGAAATATAGTAATAAAGGTGCTCACCTTGCTTGCCAACTGGGGATTTGTCCTTAGCATCCACAAATGAGGGGAATCATTCGCTTTTTTTTTTCTGGAACTATGTTACTTCACTTAGCATAATGGTTTCAAGTTCCATCCATTTACCTGCAGTGTTCATGGTGTCATCTTTCTTTACTGCTGCATACAATTCCATTGTGTAGATGTTCCATATTTATGTTATCCAGTCATCAGCTGAGGTGCATTTGGGTTGGTTCCAGATCTTTGTTATTGTGAAGAGAGCTGCAATAAGCATAGCTGTGCATGAATCTTTATGGTAGAATGAGTCTTGTGGGTATATACCCAGGAGTGGTATGACAAGGTCAAGGTAGGCTCATTTTGAGTCTTTTAAGGATTCTCCACACTACTTTCCATAGTGGTTATATGAGTTTACATTCCCACCAGCAGTTGATGTGTGTACCCCTTTCCCCACAACCTCTCCAGCATTTGATGTCCTTTTGTTTTCTTGATTTTGGCCAATCTTATTGAAGTGAGATGATACCTTACAGTAGTTTAAATTTGCATTTCCTTAATTATTAACGATGTTGAACACTTTTTAAGATGTTTCTCAACCATCTTTACTTCCTCACTGGTGAAATCTCTGTTCAGCTCTTTACTCCATCTTTTGAGTAGGTCATTTATTTTCTTACTTCTTTGTTTTTTGAGTAGTTTATATATTCCGGATTTTAATGCTCTGTCAGATGTATCAGTGGTGAAGATTTCCTCCCACGCTGTGGGTTTTCTCTTCACTTCCTTGATTGTTTCTTTAGCTGTACAGAAGCTTTTAAGTTTGATGAGGTCCCACTTGTCAGCAGCTGCTGTTTGATTTAGAAAGTCATTTGCTTTGCCTATATCTTGTAGGTTGCTGCAAACATTTTCCTCTATTACGGTCAGGGTTTTGGGTTTCAGGTTGAGATCTTTGATCCACTTGGAGTTAATTTTTGTACAGGGTGAGATGTAGGGGTTTAATTTTGTTCTTCTACAAATGGTGATCCAGTTTTGCCAAAAACATTTGCTGAAGATGTTATCTTTCTTCCATTGAGCTTTTTTGGCCTCTTTGTCTAATATGAGGTGGCTGAAATTATATGACCTCAGGTTTGGATCTTCAATTTTGTTCCATTGGTCAATGGGTCTGGTTTTTTGACAGTTCCAGGCTGTCTTTATGACTCTGAAATATAGCCTGAAGTCTAGCAAAATAATTCTCTGTGTTGCCTGATTCACTTACGGTTGCTTCAGCTATTCAGAGATTTTTGCTTTCCATATGGATTTAAGGATTTTTTTCCATGTCTGTGAAGAAGCTCAGGGTAACTTTGATTGGGATTGCATTGAATCTGTATATTAGTTTGTGTAGAATGGACTCTTTTACTATATTAATTTTTCCAATCCATGAACATGGGAGCTCTTTCCTTGGGAGAGCTTTCCATCTTTGGATGTCAACTTCAAGCTCCTTCTTCGAGGTTTTAAAATGTTTGTTGGAGAGGTCTTTGGTGTCTTTGGTTAGGTTTATTCACAGGTATATTTTAAGCTACTGTGATTGTGATGGTCTCCTTATATTCCTTTTCCAGTTGCTTATTGTTGATATAAAGAAAGGCTACTGATTTTTCTAGGATTATTTTCTATCCCTCCACTTTACTGAAACTTTTAATCATTTGTAGGAGTTTTTGGTGGAGTTTTTAGCATCCATGGGTAAACTATCATATCATCTGCAAAAGGGGTTGTTTTACTTCCTTTTTTCCAATTAGTACTGCTTTAATTACCCTTTCTTTTCTTATTGCCCTAGCAAGCATTTCACTATATTGAAAAGGAGTGGTGATAGAGGGCAGCCTTGCCAGGTTCCCACCAAGGGAATGCTTCTAATTTTTATCACATTTAAGATAATGTTGGCAGTGAGTTTGTTGTATATGGCTTTAATTATGTTGTGGAATGTTCCCTCCAGTTCAATTCCCTCTAGTACTTTAAGTATGTAGGGTTGCTAGATTTTGTCAAAGGCTTTTTCTGCATCAATTGAGATGATCAAGTATTTTTGGTCTTTCAGACCATTTATGTGTTTTATGATATTTATTGATTCATGTATGTTTAACCATTCCTGCATCTCTGGTAGGAATCCAACTTGATCATGATGGATGATCTTTTTTATATGTCTGTATGTGATTTGCAAGTATTTTGTTGTGAATTTTGGCATCTTTTTTCATTAATGAAATGGGTCTATAGTTTTCCTTTTTGGTTGTGTCCTTGCCTGGTTTTGGTATTAGAGTGATGCTGGCTTCATAGAAGAAATTTGGGAGATTTCCCTATGTTTGTATCCTTCTGAACAGTTTGAGCAGTAATGGTTGTAAGGCCTCTTTAAATGTTTTTTAGAATTCTGCTGTGAATCCATCCGAGCCTGGGCTTTTTTTTTAGTTGGGAGGCTTTTTATTACATCTTCAATTTCCTCAAATTTTATGGGTCTTTTTAAAGTGTCAATCTTTTCTTGGTTAAGCTTTGTTGGTAACCAGGATTTCAGATATTGGTGCATTTCTCTTTGGTTTTCAAATTTAGTAGAGTATAGGCTTTTGGAATTATTCTCATACAATTGTCTGGATCTTTTTTTTATCTGTTGTGACGTTTTCCTTTTCATCACAAGTGCTATTGCCTTCTGGTTGCTCCTTCTTTCTTTTGGTTAACTGGGCAAGAGGTCTGTCTATCTCATTTATCTTTTCCAAGAACCAGCTTTTGGATTCATTGATTTTCTGTAATTTTTTTTCATTGATTTCTGTTCTGATTTTTGTTATTTCTTCCTCTCTTTTGGGTTTTGAGTTCATTTGTTGTTGTCTCTAAAGTGTTTTTAGCTGCATTGTTAAATCCTTTATTTGTTCCCTTTCCATTTGTTGTTTGTTTGTTTATATGAGTTGGGGCACTTAGAGCTATAAATTTCCCTCTTAGGACTGCTTTTAATCTCATAGGTTTGTTGTGTTGTATTGTCATTTTCATTTATTTCCATGAATGATTTTATTTTGTTCTTTATTTCTTTCCTGACCCACTAATTATTCAGGATTGTGTTGTTTAGGCTCCATGCGTTCTTGTAGCAAGTGGAGCTTATTCTGGTAATCATATTGAGCTTTAATGCACTGTGGTCTGATAGAATGCATGAAATAATTTCAATCCTTTGTATTTGTTGAAATTCCTTTTTGAATATTTTGTGGGGCATTGAGTAGAAAGTATATTCTCTGGTGTTTGGGTGGAATATTCTATAGATATCTGGGAGGTACAGTTGGTGTATTGCATTGTTCAGCTCTGATGTCTCTCTTTATTTTTTTGTCCAGTTGACATATCCAAGGGATTCAGTGGGGTATTGAAGCCACCACTATTAGTATGCTGAGATTAATCTGTGTCTTGAAGTTCTGAAGGACTGTGTGTATAGAGTTTAATTACTCCTTTACTCTCTGTCCCTCTATCTGGGCACACACCTCTTCTCTCTGGTGGGAGGTCAGGCCCCTGGGAAGGCAGCAAGGCTCTATGCCTCACATCACCTGGCTGCCAAGTTTGCAGCCTACCTCTCTGTATCTCTATCTGCACAAACAGCTCTTCTCTCTCGTTTTACTATTCTTTTTTATATGGTTTTATTATTGTTTGTGGAGGTGTTTTTGTTTTATTGTTTTTTTTTTTTTTTGAGACAGTGTCTCACAATGTATGCCTGGCTGTCCTGACACTCAGTATGTTGACCTGGATTGCCTCAAACTCACAGAGAAAGTCATTTCTCTGCCTCCAGAGTACTGGGATCAAAGGCATGCAACACCACATTTGGCAAATTTATTTGTGTCTGCGTGTGTGTGTGTGTGTGTGTGTGTGTGTGTGTATGCTTGTGCACATTTTTGCATTTGTTTACACATTAAGCACTCATGTGGAACTTTCTTATTCTATTATGTGGAATCTGGGATTTGAATTCACATTGTCAGGCTTGGTAGCAATGCCTTAATCTGTTGTGTGATCACATTTGTCCAAGGATTTTTTCTTTTCTTTCTTTCTTTTTTGAGACGGGGTCTCCCTATATCCCCAGCTGTTCTGGAACTCACTCTGTCAACAAGGGTGGCCTTGAACTCACATAGATATGCCTGCCTCTGCCTCCGGAGTGCTGGGATTAAAGACATGTGCTTAAAAATGGTTCTTAGCCTCCATGTGGGTGGTGGGAACCGAACCCGTGTCCTCTGCAAGAGCAGTTGGTGCTCTTAACCACTGAGCCATCTCTCCAGCCTGGTCCTAGATTTTTCTAAGAAATATGTCTTAGTAAATTCTTCCTCTGACAGTCTAGGAGTATATGAAACATTTAAAATAATAAATAAACAGATTGTTAATTTTCAAACTCAGGAATGGATTTCTCAAGGATTTAGGAATTAATATTTTAATTATAATCAAAGAAAAGATAATCCAGTTTTGTCTTGGCTCCCAAGAAGACCCAAGTATATCTAATTCCTTGACTTGGCACTATTTCCAAATTATACAAAGCAGCCACGTGTGGTGGTGCATGCCTTTAATCCCAGCACTCAGATGTCGGCAGCAGGTAGGTCTCTGTAACTTCAATGCCAGCTTTGTCTGCATAGTGGGTCTACAGGGAGACCCTATTTCAAAAACACAAAAGTGTACAAAAATTTCCCATGTCACCAATACAAAAAAGTCTATTTTCCTTTGAATTCAAGCAATTATGCAACATCCTTATTGCCAGGTAATTTTACAAGCTCCATACTATGACTCCTGCTGTTCTCCCGATCATGTCCTTGAGGAGTTAGAGGTTAAAACTTGTGCCCAGTGTGCTTGTATACATGGGTAAGATTTCATGTTGTCTTTCCATACTTTTAGTAGATTGAACAAAATACCCAATTCGGTGATAATATAATTGTTGGAAGTTTTTCCTTTTGTATTTTCTGTAGAAGAATTTTAGTATTAGCAAGCATGGGCTCTTTCCCAATAATGACCACAACTACTCATAAGATTTTAAAGTCAGAATCAATGACACTATAATTACTTGCTCTAATTGCAAATATTGGATTGTTTAACACAGAAAAAAAATTTTAAGAGGTAAATGTTCTACAACTTCAATATTATCATGCAGAATCCCCATCATGCACATATGTACACCAGAAAGTGCAATGGACCATAATACACAAACCATCTAGTTCAGAAATGAGCAGTTAGGAACGTCTTTTGTTTCATCAATATCACGAACCATTTCTTCCTCATATAATTTCCAAACAAAAAAGTGTAGCTTGTTTTGTTGAGCTGTGAACAATATTTGGATAAACAGATTTTTTTTTTTTAAATAGGTACTTGGGGCTAGAGAGATGGTTCACAGGTTGACTTGCTGATTACACAGCAGGAGGCTTCCAACACTAGAAAGCTGAGAACTTGCATCTTCAGGCGGGTGCAAGAAGCCAAGCAGAGACCCACTGGGAGGATAACTTGTCTTTGAACTCTCAAAGCCTTTCCCATGATTGCTTCCTCCAACATGGCCACACAGCTTAAAAATTCCATAACTTCTCTAAAGAGTGCTGTGAATTGGGGACAAAGTGTTCAAATAATGGGGGCCAATGGTGGACACTTAAACAAACCCCCACAAATATGTAGCTTTAGTTTCACGGTATGTGGAACATGTACTAGCACTTGTGCAGGCAAAACATACACAGAAAATAAAAATAAGTAAATAAATAAATAAATAAATAAATAAATAAATAAATAAATAAATGGAACTGACATCACTGACATATCCAAAGCAAAAGAGAATATCTGAATAAAAATGATTATGAAAGAAAATCTTAGTGTTCATTCCCTTTTTGTTTTTAACATATGTTCTTCAAAACATTAACTCCTGGTGAAACGTGGTTTGAATTTTCAATAAAAGTAAAAAACAAAAGGAACATATTTTCTTATTGCCTTTACAACATTTATCATAGTGAGATCCACATATAATATGACAAGTCAATTTCAATTTCCTTTCCTATGTCATTTTTCATTTTTTAATTATTTTAAAGCAAGGGACATAATCGAAGAAAATTAATGCAATATTAAGTTCATTATGCAAAAAAAGAACTTTCTCAGAAAATATATCATCTTGCTTTAATGATTTTTCATACTATATTTGTATAATCATACTACTGATATTTCTATAGAAAGATAAATTCAAATTTAAATACATAACCAAATTAAAGGACTATATTTTGGTAATTTAAATCACTAATTTTGTACTCGATATAATTTTATAAATATGCAAATTGATGTTAAGATATTTCTAATTCACATATTATATATTTATTAAATTATGAATGTGTTAAGGATTTCTGGTTTATGCATGTTACCAAGATTTTTTTATGTTTGCAAGACAGTATATAATATAGGAAACATTGATTCTCTTAGTTTTTCTAAAGAAAAATAAAATGGTACAAAAAAATAGAAAATTTTCCTAGTACTCTTTAAAGATGGTGTGCTGTCTATTCAATACTCTCCTAGAACTGCTTATATAGCCAAAGATGATGCAGACTTTTTCATCTTTCTGCCTCTACCTCCTGAGTGCTGTCATTTGATATTGTGTATACCCCAGGCTTGGCTTCAGATAGTGGTAGTGATCAAACCCAGGATTTCATGTATCCTATGTAAGTACTGTACCAACTGAGCTATATCCTCATCCCTTCCAGTTTTCTACATGTAAAATAAAACAAAGTTCTGAAGGGGCAGATGGGAGACCTTTGGAATAAGCATTAAACTTGAAAGAGCTACATGATGTGTTTTCACAACACGTTTCTACACTCTTTTTAACTAAAGACAGTGTTCTGTTCTAAGAGCCTAAGTGAGTCAAAATTTCTTATACACTTCTTTGTTCCTCCTGTTTCTTAATTTCAAGCAAGACCTGGTGAGGTTTGTCAATAACCCCAACAATGGGGAAACTAAGGCAGGAGGATTGCGTGTTTGATGTCAGCCTCCACCCATTTCAAAGAAATTTAAAAGGATTGTTGGTGAGATAATTCAGGTGGTAAAGTTTTTCTATTGTGCAGCCATGAGCACCTGAGTTTGAAACTCTAGAACCCAAGTAAAAATCAGGATATTGAAACAAAATCATCCCAGCCCACTGTCTGGGAAGTGTGGAAACAGGACAATCTCTGGAGTCCACTGACTAGTCAGACTACCCAAAGCATAAGCTCCAGACTCAGGGAGAGTCTTTGTCTCAGAATAAGAAGAGGGCAAGTAAGAAAGATATTTGGCATTTAGCTTGAGCCTCCACACACATGTCCAGGAGCACACATCAATTGATTTTTTAATTACAAAATAGTAATAAATTCAAAATGCCTCCCCAGTCTTTCCCTGCTCCTATCAGTAGTCTTTCAAGGCAAGTATTTAATTCTTCTCTGAAATGCAAGAAAGCAATGTTTTACTGAGAAGAAGAGTAATAGCTCATTGTAGCAAGGTTTCCTGAAATTGGATTTTTCCCTTTCATTTTAGTAATAACAAAAGCTGGGAAAATGACTATTAGAAACATAAAATATCTGAATAATTGTAATAACTCTAACCCTAATATCCACTATAATACCTAATTGCGTAGTTATAATTTTTCTTTATAGATTATCACAGCACCTGGAGAAGATAAATGAGTGAGTGTTTCCTCATACCAAATCTGAGAGTGTAAAAGCCAATCAGACTTCCATGAGGTTTAATTACTCCTAAAAACGATGTCTTTCTGTCATCTCAAGTGAGCAGGGAAAATGAAGTGCTAAACAGAAACATGTTAAATGTGTGATGAAAGTAACATTTAATTCTATCTTCTCTTTTCTACAAAGGTCCAAATCACTGCCATGTGAAAGTCAGTACCTTCTATAGGAGGAATCTTTCCCATCCAATTGATGTTTTATTTCATCATGTGACTTAATTTGATCCATAAAATGAACACTAAGTAGGATTCAGCTTTTGAATTTCACATTACATAATTCTGTCATAAGAATATCTTATGCACAGTAAAAATATTTCAGTATGAATTGTGGTGGGAAGAAGAAAAAGAGCACAGAGACTATAGACACCAGAAATTAACAAATGTTTGAAACCTACTTTTTTTCTAAGCAAAGAAGCTTAAATAACTTCCTTCATAACTGTTGTACAGCCAGGCCCTGTGGTATACACCTTTATTCCCAGAGCTCATGAAGCAGAGGCAGGTGGATCTCTGTGAGCTCCTGGTCTACATAGTGAGTCCCACACTAGCTGGAGCTACAGGGAGTCCCTGTCTCCAAAAAGAAAAGCAAAATTATCATATGAACATGAATAATAGAAAACTAAAAGGGAAGCCATACCATCTTTATTATGTCTGGCTTGGGATGACTGATACCAAAACTTGCTAACAAATGAAGATATAATGTATTCCTAAGAAAAATATATTTTTAATGAATCCAAGCTCTGAAAAAGGAAATCAAAGTTCTAGTAATTATTTTCAGACATATTTAAACACCAGTGTGTAGGAGACTCTTAACATATGAGCTGTCTTCTGGGAAAAATTTACAACAGTAACAACAAAAACAAGGTCACTGTAGATCCAAAGAAATAGATAAGGAAATGTATGTGAAAAGAGCTTGAAAATAAAACATTAACCAAGTTTTAAAATATATTAAATGCATCAAATCAACAAAAAACATATTGATCTCAAGGAGTAAGGCTGCATGATCTGTGAATTTTGTTTATTATGACTAACCTTTATGACGGGCAAAATTATGAGGCATGTCCCAAAATAACCATTGGAAATTTTAATTAATACATTGCTAAAACTATTTCAAATCAATTTTCACCTACAAAGTATGAGGAAATATATTTTCCAAATGCCTCACATTTAACATTTAATATTGACAGTTGTCTTTACATATTTTCCTTAACACACCTGTAATGAAGAAATTAAAAGTAAAGACATTACCAGGCTTGGTGACACAAGCATTTAATCCCAGAACTTGGGAGGCAGAAGCAGGTGGATCTCTGAGAGTTCAAGGTCAGCCTGGCCTACAAAGCAAGTTCCACGCTAGCTATGGCTACAGGGAGACTCTGTCTCAAAAATACCAAAACAAAACAAATAAAAAAGTAAAGACATTAACATGCAAGCCTCATTAATAAGAAAAATAAAATGAACATTTCAAAGAAACAATGTTATGCTTACCTACTCATATTAATTTTCTGTTTCTCCAATAAAATTAACCATAAAATAGGATGCCAGTATTTAACTACATTATAGGTGAGGATTCAAGTAATAGTCTGGATTCAAATAAAAGTTCTGCAAACTTTGTGATCTTTTCTGAAGTGCAAGAAGCAAAGCTTTTTCTTGCTTTTTGCAGTTAACAGAATTCAGGAGCGTGTAGATATTACACTGAGGTCCATTTTCCAGCTTTACTTAAGGTCATTCACCTTTCTTGACTTGCAGTTGACTTCTTCCATCTGTGGTCAACAACAGCAGGGTAATTCTCTGTTAAGCTTCTTCCAATTTAAATGTGCCCAGGAGTATATGGATACTGTGGGAAATGCTATCAAATTTCAAAGAAGAACTAATACCTTTACTCACCAAAATTAATTTATTAGAGTCCTTAAAAAGCTAGAAATTGTCTACCATTTGATCCAGCCATACCACTGGTGACATATGTCCAAAAGATTTTATGCTCGTGCGCCAGGACCAGAGGGGCCGGGGCTAGTGGTCTGCACCTTGGTGCGGGCGGCAGGGTAGTTACCTGGGCAAGCATCTGCCGCCTCTGCCGCAGGTAGGGGGCCGTGGGCAGGACCGTCCTACGTCTCTCTTTCGCACCAGGAACAGAGGGGCCGGGGCTAGTGGTCTGCACCTTGGTGTGGGCTGCCGGGGCATGGGCTAGGTCAGGCATCCACTCCCCCTCAAGATTGGTGAGAATCCAAGTGGACCTTTTCTTGGAGAACCTTCAGAGCAAGAAGAGAAGAGTGGTTTACAAAATTGAAAAATAGACAAGTCAATACTCCATAAACAAGGAGGAGGAAAGGGGGGGGGACATCTAAAGGAGGAAAGTAAAACCATCGCCTAACATAGTGAAAAGATATTTTTGATCTGAACCACAAAAGGGAAGCCCACTTGCCAGAAACACGATGAAGGGACAACATGGGAAAGGCACAGGAAAATCCTGCATCAAGCACTACCAAACCAGTAGGAGATAGCTACAATGGGAACCCCATGGAGGAGACCCAAGGAACAGATCTTAGAGGAATAATTGCAGACCTATGCAGAGAAATTAAAGAACATAAAGAGGAATTCAGAGAACTAAAGAGGGAAAATGAAAAACTCAAAAAGGAC
>VZQC01001210.1:1535430-1553427 GCA_009823505.1 Rhizomys pruinosus
GGTGAAACTACAGCAATGTAGTCTGGACCCTCATTTGATTAACCTGATTGAACATACAACCCCTCACTCCCCGCTGGAAGGTGGGGCTGTGGGGGTTTGGGTACAACAGCCTGCAAATTGGTTTTACATGAAGGATGCTTGTACTCATGGATTATCACTTATAGCTAAAAAATGGGAAAAAAAAACTGAGAGAGATATGCAGGACAGTCATGGCAGAATGCATGATCTCGGTTGGGGTGGGGGTGGGGGGGAAGGGAAGGGGAGATATGCCTGAACTGAATTGGAAAATGATGTATGAATTGCACAAAGCATCAATAAAAAATGTTAAAAAAAAGATTTTATGCTCTATTATAGAAATACCTGTTGATCCATGTTTATTGCTGCCCTATTCATAAAAAAACAGGAATCGGAAACAAACTTTATGTCCATCAACCAACGAATGGACAATTAAGTCGTGGAACATATACACACATGCAGGGCTCAGGGAGCATTGTGAAAGAGAAGGTGGAAAGATTGTAAGAGCTGGAGAGGTGATGCAAGACCAAACAGAAATAAACCTTACAAGCACCTGGGTCCCAGTTCATATGAACCTACAACATTGCTCCCACCATACACAAGATCCATACAAGCTCATTTGCACACACAAAAAAGGCACAAAACTGTAGAAATGGGTAGAAGAACCCAACTTTGGCCAGGGAAATTTTGGCAGCAGATGGTAGTCAGGTGAGTAAGACCTGGCCTTCTACAGAAAAGATGCTCCTGATAGGCTGACTAGACCTCAGGGGAGGAGCTGGCACCGAGGAGTGAGCAAAAAGAGTAATTTGGTGGAATGGACCTTAGCACAAACGACAGAAGTTGTGAACAAATGACAGAGGTTGTGATCCTTGGGAAGGGTGGGGTAGAGGTGGGTGACTGCAAGAGGGTGTCAAGGGAGAAGCAAGTATAAAGATATTAAGACTGACTGAAAAATTATTTATCAAACACATAAAAAAATTTTAAAATGTTATGAAAATGACCATATTTGAAGTAGAATTATTTGATCTACATATGGGCTAATGCTCTAAAACGTTGTGCTACAAGTTCCAGTTAGGATGTAATATTTGAACTCATAATATCTAAATTACCATAATGGACAAAAACTTGCATGTCTTTTTATTCTGTCTTTTTTTAAGTCAAGGTTTCCCTGTAACCTTAGCTGTCCTGAAAGTCATGACATAAATCAGACTGGCCTCAATCTCACACAGATCCACCTGCCTGCTTTCCAAGTGTTGGGATTAAAGTTGTAAGCCACCATGTCCAACAACATTCATAAATCCTCTACTACTTAAAAATTACTTGAGTGGGCAGAGTCACCCAGGCACACTGAGACACCGAGGAGTCCATCACATCCTCAGGTGGACCAGGAAACCACAGAGATCCAGCATAGGCGTGGGACTCAGAGACCAGGTGGGACACCACACCCCCTCCTCCCAGGTGATCTGCATGGACAGAATCACCCGGCCACCCTAAGCAAGATGTCCAGGAGCCCAGCACATTCTCAGAGTACAGGAAACTGTGGGGAACAAGCGCAGCTGTGCTAGAGGTCTGGGCCTCAAGGACCAGGCATGACACTACACCCCTCCTCCCTCCTGATCAGAGTGGGCAGAGTCACTCAGCCAGTGGTGCAGAAGATCCAGTAAGCTGGAGGAGTTGTGGTGCAGACAATCCAGTGGGTACGGTGTGAGTGATTCTAGGTTGCACAGCCAATGTAGAGGAACTGAATGGCAGGAAGCACAGTGAGTGACCAAGCAATCCCTCATATTAACATTTAAGACTACCACCAGAATCCAAACAAAAAAAATAAACCCACATGCTGAAGCCACAATGAAAAAATAACAACATAGGAAAAGCTCATAATAAAGCCACACCAAACTCTAATGTTCCTATATAAAGTCTACGTAAGTTTCAGGAGAGCCAGAGCTACAAGGGGACATCATCTCAAAAAAACCAAAAAAAGGAGAGCCCTACAATGAAGTCTCCCTGGAAGGAAACCAAGACATGGACCTACAAGAACAGTCATAGACATATCCCAAGACATCAAAATATAAAAAGAACAGATAAGAGAACCAAGGGGAGAGAATGAAAAACTCAGAAGTGACCTAGAACAAAAGAATGATGAACTCTGAAAATAACTAGATGGAAAGAATGACAAACTCCTAAAAGAACTAGAGGAAGAGAAAAAAACAAACTCTGAAAAGAACTAGAGGAAGAGAAATACAAACTCCAAAAAGAACTAGAGGGAGAGAATGACAAACTCAGAAAGAAGTGGAAACACTGAGAAGACCCCAGGTTAAAATGTAAAAAAGAAACAGACCAATGAAGCAAGGAACTACAAGTAGAGAATGGCAAGCTCCAAAAAGAAGTGGAAATACTAAAGAAATTATAGGAAGAAGTGAAAAAGGAAATGGAACATTCATCCAATCGACAGGAAAGGATGGGAGAAAGTCTCAGAAGCAAAGTGGATGAAGCAGAAAATAGAATATCAGAGCTTCAGGATGACACACAACAACTAAAATACTCAAGTGAAGACCACAGTGTAATAAACCTCAATATTAACACCAAAATAAGCCCAACTAACTATGAACACATAGAAACTAAACAACACATGAATGGGTCAGGGAAAAAATAAAGTATGAAATAAAAGTATTCATGGAACTAAACGAAAAAGACAATACAACACAACAAAACTTGTGGGATAGTTTCAAAGCAGCCCTAAGAGGGAAGTTTAAAACCCTAAGTGCCTACATTAAAAAAAAAAACAGAAAGGGAACAAATAAGTGATCTAACACTGCATCTAAAAACACTAGAGAAACAACAAAAAATGAACCCTAAACCCAACACACAGAAAGAAATAACAAAAATCAGGGCAGAAATCAATGAAATGGAAACAAAGAAAATAATACAAAAAAAATGAATACAAAAGCTGGTTCTTTGAAAAGATAAACAAGATAGACCTCTAGCACAGTTAAACAAAAGAAAGAAAGAGCGACTCTAATTAATAGTATTCATGGTGAAAAGGGAAACATCCCAACACATAAATAAAAGATCCAGACAAGTATATTAGAATACTTCAAAAACCTATACTCTACTAAGTTTGAAAACCCAAGAGAAATGGATGAATATCTGAAATCCTGGAAATTAACAAAGCTAAACCAAGAAGAGATGGACAGTTTAAAGAGACACAAAACATTTGAGTAAATTGAAGATGTAACAACAAAAACCTCCCAACTAAAAATAGCCCAGGCACAGATGTTTTCACAGCAGAATTCTATAAAACTTTTAAAGAGGTCTTACAACAATTACCACTCAACATATTCAGAGGAATACAGAGATAGATTCTGCAAACTCCTTCTATGAAGCCATCATCACTCTAATACCAAAACCAGGCAAAGACACAACCAAAAATAGAATACAATAGACTCAGCCGGGCATGGTGGCACGCACCTTTAATCCTAGCACTTGGGAGGCAGAGGCAGGTGGATCTTTGTGAGTTCAAGGCCAGCCTGGTCTACAAAGTGAATTCCAGGAGATCTGGGGCTACAGGGTGACCATGTTCAAAATAGAAAAAAAAAAAAAAAAAAAAAAAAAAAGAAAGAAAGAAAGAAAGAAAGAAAGAAAATGATAGACTCATTTCATTAATGAACATAGATGTAAAAATTCTCAGTCAAATACTTGCAAACCACATAGAGACCCAGATCAAAAAGATCATCCATTGTGATCAATTTGGATTCATACCAGAGATGCAAGAATGGGTCAAAATATATAAATCAATAAATATCATAAAGTACATAAATGGACTGAAAGAAAAAGACCACACAATCATCTCAATTGATGCAGAAAAAGCCTTTGACAAAGTCCAGCATCCCTTCATGTTTAAAGTTCTAGAGGGAATTGGCCTGAAGGGAACATTCTTCAATATAATCAAATCCTTATACAACAAACAAACAGTCAACATCATTCTAAATAGGAAAAAAATTAGAAGCAGTCCCCTTAAAGATAGGCACCCAGA
Organism: Rhizomys pruinosus; assembly: GCA_009823505.1. Classification (NCBI taxonomy): domain Eukaryota; kingdom Metazoa; phylum Chordata; class Mammalia; order Rodentia; family Spalacidae; genus Rhizomys; species Rhizomys pruinosus. Next base: position 1,539,479 of record VZQC01001210.1, read on the forward strand.
AAGCCTACCACCTATTGCCACTCCTCTTCAATATAGTGCTTGAAATGCTTGCTACAGCAATAAGGCAAGAAAGGGAAATTAAAGGAGTAATAATTGGAAATGAGGAAGTCAAACTGTCCCTTTTTTCAGGTGATATGATAGTTTACCTAAGGGATAATAAAAAATCCACCAGAAAAATCCTCGAATCAATTAAGAGATTCAGTAAAGTAGCAGGATACAAAATTAACCAAGAAAAATTAGTAGCCTTTCTTTACACTAACGACAATCAACAGGAGAAGGAATATAAGAAGATCTTCCCATTCACAATACCATCAAAAAAAAAATACCTGAGAACAAACCTAACCAAAGACACCAAAGATCTCTACAAAATAATTTTTAAAACTCTGAAGAAGGAGATTGAAGATGACATCCAAGGGTTTAAAAAACTCCTATGCTCATGAATTTTAAATACTAATATAGTAAAAATGTCCATTCTACCCAAATTAATATACAGATTCAGTGCAATTCCAATTAAACCCTCAATGAGTTTTTTCACATACTAGGGGAAAATATCCTTAAATTCATATGGAAAGACAAAAGACTCTGAACACCTAAAGCAACCCTGACCAAAAAAATGAAATACAGGTGAGATCACCTTACCAGCTTTCAAGCTATATTATAGGGCTATAGTAATAAAGACATCCTAGTACTGGCACAAAAACAGACCCTTTGACAAATGGAACAAAATTGAAGATCCAAACTTGAGCTCATACAATATCACCCACCTCATATTCGATAAAGGGGCCAAAAAAAGCTCATTGAAGGAAAGATAGAATCTTGAGCAAATATTGCTAGCAATACTAGATCACCATATTTAGAAGAACAAAATTAAACCCCTACTTCTCACTCTGTACAAAAATCAACTCCAAGTGGATCAAAAACCTCAATGTGAAAAGCAAAACTCTGAAAGTGATAGAAGAAAATGATGGTAGCAATCTACAAGGCATAGGAGCAGGAAAAGACTTTCTAAATCAAACACCAGCAGTACACAAAAGGTCAACAGCTGACAAGTGGAACCTCACCAAACTCAAAAGCTTCCATACAGTGAAAGAAACAATCAAGGAAATGAGGAGAAAACCCACAGAATGGGAGAAAACCTTTTCCAGTGATACATCTGACACAGCATTAACATCCAGAATATATAAACAACTCAAAAAGCAAAGAAGTAAGAAAACAAATGACTCACTCAAAAGATGAAGTAAAAAGCTGAACAGAGACTTCACCAGTGAGGAAGTAAAGATGGCTGAGAAAAGTATTAAAAAGTGTTCAACATCATTAATAATTAAGGAAAAGCCATGGGATGAGAATTTGATATGTGACAGTTATTAAAACCAGGTTTTCCTGTTACTAGAAAATGAGATGGAATTATTGTGTCATCTAGTGGCAAACCCTTCTTTCACAACCCCATAAATTGCTTTTCAATCATCCAGTTGTCACACAGTGCTTTGTAAACCTTGTTTCTTGTTTACCATACAGTACTAAAATACTGCTATTTTGCACCTTGGCAACAATAACAATCTGTATCTCAGGCATCCTGATATCTCTGGCATGTATTAGGAATTTCACCAACAATAATAACTGTTAAGAAAAGAAAAAAATTGGGGCTGGAGAGATAGCCTAGCGGTTAAGAGCACCGGCTGCTCTTGCAGAGGACCCGGGTTCAATCCCCAGCACCCACATGGCGGCTAAGAACCGTCTGTAACTCCAATTCCAGGAGAACTCCAGTTCCAGGGGAATCCGAGACCCTCTTCTGACCTCCGCATCATTGCATGACACGGGTGCACAAACCTGCATGTAGACAGTACACTCATACACATACAAAAATAAATAAAATTTAAAAAAAAAAAGAAGAGAAAAAAATTTAATCATTTGCAAATATAATGTTTATATAAATCCAAAAAAAGGTGATCAACATTGCTAATAATAAGGAAATGCTAATTAAAACCGCTCTAAGATATCATCTCACTATGATAAGACTGGCTAAGATCAAGAAAACAAGACATCAAATGCTGGAGAGATTGTGGGGAAAGGGGAACACTCATTCACTGCTGGTGGGAATGTAAACTCATACAACCACTGCGGAATGCAGTGTGGAGAACCCTTAAAAGACCGAAAATGAGCCTACCACCTGACCTAGCCATACCACTCCTCATCCTACTGCAAAGATGCATGCACATCTATATTTATTGCAGCTCTCTTCACAATAGCAAAGAGCTGGAACCACCCCAAATGCCCCTCAAATGACCAGTGAATAACATAATATGGTACATCTACACAATGGAATTCTATGCAGCAGTAAAGAAAAATTACATCATGAACTTTACAGGTAAATGGATAGAACTAGAAGGCATTATGCTATGTGAAGTATTAGAAAAAAAAAAAAAAAAAAAAAACAGTGGGGAATGGTAACCTTCATTTGTGTATGCTAACACCAAATCCCCTAATTGAAAGGAAAACTAAGCAACATTATTGTTCTAGTTCTTTCTCTCTGAAAGCAACTGTGATATTACAATGTGAATCTCTTAATGGGCCCTAGAATTAAATTATCACTGACTTTCACACATGGTAATTAACATATATGGGTGGAAAGTATATATTCATATTTTTTTAATTTTTACTTATTTATTTTCTATGTGAATGAATGCACTGTCTGCATGTAGATTTGTGCACCCGTGTCGTGCAATGTTGCAGAGGTCAGAAGGGGGCATCAGATTCCCCTGGAACTGGAGTTAAAGACGGTTCTCAGCCGCCATGTAGGTGCTGGGGATCGAACCTGGGTCCTCTGCAAGAACAGTCGGCGCTCTTAACCTAACCACTAGGCCACCTTTCCAGCCCCTATATTCTTATTTTAGAGTAATAGAAAATTAAAGGGAAAAATTTGAATCCCTAAACATATTTCAGAGTTAACATATAGTTTAATCCTGGAGGACATAAATCTGGTACATATATGACATTTATATAGGCATATTTTGGAGCAATACAAATGGGAAGGAAAAACATCGGACTGAGTCAAAGAACTGATTGACACAGTTAAATTCTGACCAAAGCAATAAACCTCTACACAGAAAAAGTTCAAAAAGACTGAGAGAAAGATGCAGGACATGTAGGACAGAATGCATGAAATGGGATGGGGTGAGTGGAAGGGAAATGGAAATTTGTCTCAATTGAACTGAAAAATGATCTATGAATTACACAAAACATCAATAAAAGTATTATATTAAAATTACTTGAAATAATCTTAAACTCTAATGAAATATTATATATAATTGCAATTATTTTGTGTTTGCAATAGTCAATATTGTCAGTGATCATATTTCTCTAGCTTAATGAAATGAATATCCCAAAAGGAAGCTTTTCTTTACATGAATGATGCCATGCATAATTGTTTAACTACAAAGTTCATATTTGCTGTAGGGATGAGTATAAGAGTCTCTTAAGGAATATAAAATGACATGATTTCAAGATGTAATGTCAAGCAAAGCTCCCTTGTGGAAGCAACATTTGAATCAAAGTTTGAGGAATTCCTGAGCCAAAATGTTTGATGTGTAGTGAAAGGGTTAGAGTATTCTAAAAATAGTGATATAACTGGTCAACCTAAGTTTGGAAGAACTTGGGAAATATAATGTATGAAAGATTCAATAAATATAAAAAATTCACCTCTACCAATATTTTATATACCTTATGTTTTCTCTATGCATTTCAGTGAAGTCATGCAGTGACTTATTTAAGTACTTTCTGTTAGTGCACTATTAAATCAAGCTTCCCAGTATATTCACTGTATGAAATATCATATGTGCTAACATAACTAAACAACTAAGTGCATTTTCCACTTCTGTGAGTTTAAGATAAAACTTTCTCTACTTATCCTTATTATTTGATGATGTAATATTTTTTTAAATTTTTATTGATGCTTTGTGCATTTCATACATTATTTTCCAATTCAGTTCAGGCACATTTCCCTTTCCCTTCTCCCCCACTCCCACCCCATCCCAGATCATGCATTCTGCCATAACTGTCCTGCATCTATCTCTCTTTTTTTTTTTTTCATTTTTAGCTATAAGTGATAATACATGAGTACAAGCATCCTTCATGCAAAACCTATCTGCAGGCTGTTGTGCCCAAACACCTACAGCCCCACCATCCAGTGGGGGGTGACAGGTTGTTTGTTCAATCAAGTTGATCAAATGAGTGTCCAGACTACATTGCTGTAGTTTCACCATTCACCCCAATCGCAGCCCTTACATTCTACCACGCCCCCTCTTCCGCAGGTTGTTCCCTAGGCTTAGAAAAGGGGCACAGGTGGATGAGAGGTAAAACAGTCCACTCTCTCTGGAGCTGTTGACTTGGACTCTGGTCAATTCTGGCTGTTTCCTTTCATGGGCTGACAGTTTGTCCAGGAATAACCTTTCGATCCTACTAATGAAGAACAAGCAATTAGATATATAGGTATTTAAGCAGCACTAATAGTTATGGTAGGTTACTTTAGCATAGACACATGTTTGGATATGTTAATCCATGAATTACAATTTTCCCCCCTGTTAAATATGACAGGGTCTTACTGTGGCTTATAACATCTCCTAACCTGTAGAGGATGTAAGCTTGTGGCATCAGCCATGGGTTATTTCTCCAAGGGGAGAGCCAATAGCCAATTAGATTTGGGATATACAGGCACATGGCTGCCTCTGCTGCACAGTATTTCCAGGCAGGTGAGGTGTAGCTGGTGCTGACGGTGGAGTCTTGCTTGACTCAGGGAGACCCATATTTGCTTTATTGGTTTAGTGGCCTTTGGTAACACTCTCTGGCATTCCAGAGGCCATCTGTACACTTGCATGTGTGGTCTCAATACATCCCTCCCATGTTAACGTCAGGTCTTCGGCAGCAGGGTCTTATTGCCTCTCCTCCTGTAGGTATCCCAACTTAGAGGCAAGGAGCCCTTACCTTTTGTGGGGCCTTGGATCCCCTGGCCAACATCCACCTGGTAGAACAATCCATTGCTGATGTCAGAGCTCCTGTATTAATATATTTTGCCTGAGTGCATAGCCCTAGGACTTTAGTATTATATTTGGTTCTGAACAGAGAGTAATCCCTTCCACAGTTCCCATGTCTAGTAGTCAATTAAAGAAAGCAGTTTTACCGGTTTTATAAGAGATTACCTCTACAATAGTTGTCTCCAATTTACAGTTGGGGAGCGACCTCATCATTGTCATATTTCTCCTTGTTCTATGGGTGGGAAGGCAAGGAAGTCTCTCATATCAGAACCTTTGTGGCACCTAGAAGGTAAGTTTCATTAGGACTCATTATAACTAGTTGTTACATGTAGGATCCACAGAGGGGTTCGATGTTTATGGCAATCTGAGGCTTTTCTTCCTTTGAATGTTCAGACGGGTCAGCCTTTCCGTTGCCACTTTTTGGTACATCCTACTCAATGCAAACCTGTATCTTTTCTTTCTCAGCCGTTAAGTTGGTGACGTTTTGTCCTGTTGGAACAAACAAATCTTTTCCCATAGTTAGTTTTAAGATTTGAATTGCAAGGGTTTGATGAAAAGGTTTCATGTCTTTCTGTATCCCCCCCCTTTTTTTTAGCGTATGAGTCTCCAGAAGACAGTTGTATTATACATGACTATAGGGTGGAGTCAAGGCACAGATTTCATCAAATTCACCCATGTTGTTTTGGGTGACTATATATGATTAACTTGGGAAGCAAACTTAATTTTTACGTTAAATCATCTTAAAGAGAATGCTACAAGGTGATACTGTACAACAGAGAAATTATAGAGAACATTTGTATGTGTCAATCCCAAAGTTCTTGCTCTACAGATTTTATGTAAAGCAAATGTGGGCAACAGCGAATTATATCTCCATTTAATTCAGATGCATTACCATTTTTATCAGATTCTGTAAACCAATGTTGTTTAATATACACATGTTTACTTTTACTTTTACTAAGTCCTAAAACACCATGTGTCCTGTAGACAGTGTCTAGGCGAAACTGGGTACTTGCTGAGCTCACGTCAATTAAATATGCCTTAATCGAATATACACCCGTGTCCCTCTCCCACCCATCCCCCCTTTCCAATTCACCATTTCAGTCCATTTTCTGATGCAGTCTTTCTGTTGTTCTTTTACTATGCATCCCTCTCCATGAGAAATATTTATATCTGGGTTGTTGGTACTAGCATCCACATATGAGGGACACCATTTGTCGTTTGTTTTTCTGGGACTGTGTTACTTCACTTAACATAATGTCTTCCAGCTCCATCCATTTACCTGCAAAGTTCATGATGTTGTCCCTCTTTACTGCTGCATAGAACTCCATTGTATACATGTACCACATTTTCTCTATCCACTCGTCAGTTGAGGGGCACCTGGGCTGGTTCCAGCTTTTTGCTATTGTGAACAGAGCTGCAATAAACATAGCTGTGCATGTATCTTTGCAGTAAGATGTGTCTTGTGGGTATATACCCAGAAGTGGTATGACTGGGTCAAATGGAAGGCTCATTTTGAGTCTTCTAGGGGTTCTCCGCACTGCTTTCCATAGTGGCTGTACAAGTTTACATTCCCACCAGCAATGGATGAGTGTTCCCCTTTCCCCGCAACCTCTCCAGCACTTGGTATCATTCGTGTTCCTGATCCTAGCCAATTGATGATGTAATATTATAGAAATGGTAAAATATGGAAAGTTCTATGTGTTAAATGATAACATGTAACTTTAGAGATTGTCTTAGCAATTTTGTCTTCTTACCTTCATACATTATAAACACTAAAATAATTGAATAAGAAATTGTTATTATTAGGTTTTCACTTGGGAAAAGGATTATGTTTTACGGGAAATTATTTTCCTTTCAATTGTCTTTTTGTAATTTCGAAATTATTTCAAGAGGACAATATTCTATAAAACTACATACCCCCTGAGAATTATTAAAAATAAATATAATATTCATGGTTTCATATCGCAGTAAATGTAAGAACATCATATTTTCTAACAGCATAAAATTTGGTTACTTGCATGTACTAACAAAAGATACCAATAAATGGTATTTTTTGAAATAACTAGAAAACACACTGGACATACTGAAGATATGTTATTCTAAAATGTTTCTCCAAGAACCACAATCACTCATTTTCTATTTCCTCAGACTACCATAAAGAACGCATAGCTTTGAACTTGTTTCCTTTTGGTGCTATAATCTCATTTATTTTATTTTTTAATTTTATTTATTTATTTACTTATGTGTATAAATGTACTGTCTGCATGTAGGTTTGTGCACCCGTGTGCAAAGCCGCTGAGGTCAGAAGAGGGTGTCGGATTCCCCTGGAACTGGAGTTCTCCTGGAATTGGAGTTACGGACGGTTCTCAGCCGCCATGTGGGTACTGGGGATCGAACCCAGGTCCTCTGCAAGAGCAGTCGGCGCTCTTAACTGCTAGGCCATCTCTCCTGCCCTCATTTATTTTATTTTACTTTTTGTTGAAAAATTATCCTCAGAAAATCTGTACTAGTCAGTCTGCATTTGATAACAAAATCAATGAAACTTCTTACAACCAGAGCTCCACATCTCCCTCACCTGCTATGTGTTTTTTTTTTTCCCCAAAGAAAGTAGAAAACAGAAGACTTCTTGATGATCCACTGCTTAGTTCAGTATTATACACTCGAAACTTGTTATAGTCATTGTTGTATTGTGCAATGTATGTGTGTGTGTTTGTGTGTGTATTTAAGCACACATTCGTGTTAAGATCAGAAGACAATTTATGGAAGTTAGTTTACTTACACTACATTCAAGAGATCAAACTCAAGTTGTCAGACTTGACAGCCAGTGCCTTGGTAACCCTAAACAGCTCATTGGGCTCATTATTATATATTTGAGACAAAGAAGATCTTATAAATAACTTGATTTTTTTGTTTTAGTTACATGAAAAAAGTATCAAGAAAGTGGCCTAGAAAATGATCACTGTATGCTCATGGGCATATTTTCACATCAACCTATACTTCTAAATTACAACTGAATTTACAAAAATGAGAGAGGGAGAATAGTTCACCTTAAGTTAAAGTATGGTTATATTCATGAATTTTAAAAAAATTATTTATTCTCAGGGACAACGCCCTTCAAAATTTACCTCATGTCATTTATCCATTAATCTGCCCTCCTCAACCTATCTGGCTTCTAAAGAGACAAAATTTGTGTATTTCATGCAAGGTCTTTTGAAAATAAATCTTAGGGATAAAGAGGTATGTAAATTGCTTGCAAAGTGTCAGCCCTAAAAAGTGATCAGGTCTGGAAGAATGGAATAGCAAAGGGCATGAAGGCTGAATTGTGATGGACTGTCAGTGCCATTAACTATTTCCAACTTTCATCCATCAAATATGTCTCTAACAAGCTGTATTATAGATAATGAAGTAGTATATGAAATAATAATTACCTCAATGATCATTATTAATTATCAAGATTATAAATAACTGAAGTTACTTGCAAATATAATTATTCCACTCCTAATGTAGCTAAATTCCTCTACAGTTAATCCAGAATTACCTTACTCATTAACAATATCGTTGAAGCGAGCCTAAATCAGAGATGGCCTAGAGGTTAAGAGCACCAACTGCTCTTGCAGAGGACCCAGGTTTGATCCGCAGCACCCACATGGCAGCTGAGAACTGTCTTTGACTCCAGTTCCAGGGGAATCCGACACCCTCTCTGACCTCTGTGGCATTGCACAACACGAGTGCACAAACCTACATGCAGAGAGTACATTCATACACATGAAAAAATAATGAAAAAGAAACAAAGTACATCTCCTATATAAACAAATGACTTTCATAACTTAACAAGCTATTTGTATATTCTGTAGTACTCACAACAGTATTGAAAATACATTAGATATTTAAAATAAAATGAACGGGTTCATGACATAAATTAATAACTCCTTTTATTGTACATCCATCCTATTTCCCCTAATAATATCCAAATTCGAATTTAATTTCTATCAGCAACAAAGCAAAAAATATGCATATAAAAACATCAAAAGCACACACATAAGATTCTTGACTTACCTCTGAACTAAATCCCAATAAGCAAGAAACTCAGTAACATAAAAACATTACAGTTCAAAACTGAATTGAACAAACTCTACTGAACAGTATACCTTATTACCTTAATGCATTCTTTTGGTCACTTATCTCATGATCTTGTGGCTGAACTGAAGCTGCATCTCATCAGCTGCCAGCGTCTTGATAATCTATCATAATGCACATTCTTAGCCTGAGAAAAGACTGAAATTCAAAATCAGAGTGCAGTTTCAAATGAGTGCATAGCTCCTTCACTATTAAAGAAACTGTGGTCTGTGTTGTGCAGGCGTCCAGCTGGCGGCCCACCTCTGCAGGCGCCATCCAACACTAGGACCATAGAGAGGAACTGCGTGCCTGAATAGAAGGTCAGCCAGAGGCGCACACTACCTGTGACCAGCCGCTAAAGCCCCTCTGAATTGTGCAGGCTGCAGGCTGGCAGCTCGCCTAGGCAGGCGCCATCCAATGCTAGGACCATAGAGAGGAACTGCCCAACCACCCAGGTAGGGACCAGTGTGTGGGCCAAAGGATTCAAACCGCCCCTCGCCCCCCTCCCGCCACTGATACTGAGGTGGAAAGTGTAAACTGCTTGTGCTGTGGTTTAAAGCTTTTGGGAGGATACAGCAGTGTAAGTGAATGGAGGCTGCATAGCCAAAACTGAGGAAGAAACCAACAGGAAGCAAACTGAGTGACCAACCAATCCCCCATAGCAACATTTGAGATTAGCAACAGAAGGCAAACAAATAAACAAAGGGGGAAAAACAACAACAACAACAAAAAATACTCATGCCATAAACACAATGGAAATACAATACGGGAAAAAGCTCAAAATAAATCCCCACCGAACCCAACCACTGCTGTAGAAGATCCCAACAATGAGGTCTCTCAGGAAGGGAACCAAAATACCAACCTTAGAACAATTGTAGACATATTCAAAGACTATAAGGAACAAATCAGAGAACTAAAGGGAGAGAAAAAAACTCATGAAGGAACTAGAAGGAAAGAATGATAAACTCCAGAAAGAGCTAAAAGAAGAGATTGATAAACTCAGAAAAGAACTAGAGAAAGAGAAATACAAACTCCAAAAAGAACTAGAGGGAGAGAATGACAAACTCTGGAAGGAAGTGGAAACTTTGAAAAGATCTCAGGCTGAAAGGAAAAAAATGAAACTGACCAGCAAAGCAAGGAGCTACAAGAAAAGCATATAAAGCTCCAAAGGGAAGTGGAAATACTGAAGAAATCACAGGATGAACAAAAAAGGAAATTGAACATTTGTCCAATCAGTAGGAAAGGTTGAGAAAAAGCCTTAGAAACAGAACGGAAGAAGCAGAAAAAAGAATATGAGACCTATAGGATAACACACTGAAGCTAGAAACCTCAAGTAAAGAGTATGAAAAATTAAAAAAAACAAACAAACAAAAAAAAAACAAAAAACACAAGAGTGGAACAACCAGGAAATGTGGGACACCATGAAAAGACCAAACCTCCATATCATAGGGATAGAGGAAAGAGAAGAATCCCAAGAGAATGGTATTGATTAGATCTTCAACAGAATAATAGAAAAAACTTCCCCAAACTGAAAAAAGACAAACCATTAGAAATACAAGAAGCACATAGAACACCAAATAGACAAGACCAGAAAAGAAATTCCCCACATCTTATCAAAGTTAAAAAACTAGATGCTCAAAACAAAGACAAAATACTGAAAGCCACAAGAGAAAAACAAATTACATACAAGGAGAAACCCATCAGAATCACACCTGACTTCTCAGTGCAAACCATGAAAGCCAGAAGAACATGCACCAAAGTATTTCTAGTACTAAATGACTTTAGATGCCAACCCATATTATTATACCCAGAAAAAATGTCAATCATAGTTGAAGGAGAAAGAAAAATCTTTCAGGACATAAAATGAAAGAAAGAACACATGCTAAAAAAACCAACACTTCAAAAAATACGTGAAGCAATTCAAAGAACAGAGGAAAGGAGCAACCATCCTTAAGCAACCCAAGAGAAAAATTACCAAAAGTATAACAGAGTAAATAAATACCTAGACCAAGATTGCAAACAAAAAATAAATTGAAAGGAAACAACACACATCTCTCAATAATAACCTTAAATACTAATGGTCTAAACTCCCCATTCAAAAGACATAGACTGGGAGAATGGATTAGCAAACAAAATCCATCAATATGCTGCCTCCAAGAAACCCATCTCACCCTCAAGGACAGACAGCACATTAGAGTGAAAGGATGGAAAAAAATATTCCAAGCAAATGGTACCAAAAAGCAAGCAGGAGTGGCTATTCTAATATCAGACAAAATAGACCTCAGAGTAAAATTAATCAGAAAAGACAAAGAGGGCCATTATATCTTTATCAATGGAGTAATTAACCAAGACGATCTCACAATTTTAAATACTTATGCAACAAACTCTGGTGCACTGAACTTTATAAACACAATCCTTCAGGACCTCAAGACACAGATTAATACCAGTACACTAATAGTGGGAGACTTCAATATCCCACTGAGCCACCTGGATAGGTCAACTGGACAAAAAATAAACAGACAGACATCAGAACTGAACAACACAATACACCAAATGGACCTCACAGATATCTACAGAATATTCCATCCAAACACTGGAGAATATACTTTCTACTCAGCACCCCATGGAACATTCTCCAAAATTGACCACATACTGAGACACAAAAGAAACCTCAACAAATACAAAAGGATTGAAATTTATTCCATGCATTCTATCAGACCCCAGTGCAATAAAGCTCAATAATAACACCAGGGTAACGCCTACTAACTATAAGAACACATGGAGTCTAAACAACACAATACTGAACAATGAGTGGGTCAGAGAAGAAATAAAGAATGAAATAAAAGCATTCCTGGAAATAAACGAAAATGACAATACAACACAACAAAACCTGTGGGATACATTAAAGCCAGTCCTATGAGGGAAATTTATAGAGCTAAGTGCACACATAAAAAAAAAACAGAAAGAGAACAAGTAAACAGTCTAACACTGCAACTAAAAACACTTGAAACACAAGAACAAATGAATCCTAAACCCAACAGACAGAAAGAAATAACAAAAATCAGAGCAGAAATCAATGAAATAGAAATAAAGAAAACAATACAAAAAAATCATTGATTTTTTTTGTATTGTTTTCTTTGAAAAGATAAAGAAAATAGACAGACCTCTAGCCCAGTTAACCAAAAGAAAGAAAGACAACTCCAAATCAATAGCATTCGCGAAGAAAGGAGATACCTAAGGATAGATAAAGAAAAGATCCAGACAATCATATGAGAATACTTCAAAAACCTATACTCTACTAAATTTGAAAACCTAAGAGAAATGGATGAATATCTGAAATTCTAGGATTCTCTAAAGCTTAGGCAAGAAGAGATAAACAGCTTAAACAGATCCATAACACTTGAGGTAATTGAAGATGTAATAAAAAGACTCCCAACTAAAAAAAGCCCAGACCCAGATGGCTTCACAGCAGAATTCTATAAAACATTTAAAGAGGTCTTAAAACCATTACTACTCAAACTTTTCAGAAGGATACAGACAGAAGGGAATATCCCAAATTCCTTATACGAAGCCAGCATCACTCTGATACCAAAACCAGGCAAAGATGCAAACAAGAAAGAAAACTATAGACCCATATCACTGATGAACACAGTTGCAAAAATTCTGAACACAATACTTGCAAATTGCATACAGACCCACATCAAAAAGATCACCCATCATGATCAGGTTGGATTCATACCAAAGATGAAAGAATGGTTCAACATATGTAAATCAATGACTATAATAAAACACATAAATGGACTTAAAGACAAACACCACACAATCGTCTCAATTGATACAGAAAAAGCTTTCGATAAAATCCAGCATCCCTTCATTCTTAAAGACTTAGAGGAAATTGGACTGGAGGGGTCATTCCTCAAATTAATACAAGCCATACACAAGAAACCCACAGCCAGCATCATCCTAAGTGGAGAAAAGTTGGAAGCATTCCCCTTAAAGGCAGGAACACGATAAGGCTGTCCGCTATTGCCACTCCTCTTCAATATAGTGCTTGAAATGCTCAATAGGGCAATAAGGCAAGGAGTACTAATTGGAAAAGAGGAAGTAAAATTATCCCTTTTTGCAGATGATATGATAGTTTACCTAATGGGATGCCAAAAACTCCACCAGAAAACTCATTTTTTTAAGTTTTTTATTTGTTTTTATTTTTTATTTTTTGTATATATATGAATGTACTGTCTGTATGTAGGTTTATGCACCCATGTCGTGCAATGCTGTGGAGGTCAGAAGAGGGTCTCAGATTCCCCTGGAACTGGAGTTCTCCTGGAATTGGAGTTACAGATGGTTCTTAGCCGCCATGTGGGTGCTGGGGATAGAACCCAGATCCTCTGCAAGAGCAGTCAGTGTTCTTAACTGCTAGGCTATCTCTCCAGCCCCAGAAAACTCTTAGAAACAATCAAAAGTTTCAGTAAAGTGGCGGGATACAAAATAAATGTAGAAAAATAAGTAGCCTTCCTTTACACCAACAGTAAACAACTGGAGAAGGAGTATAAGGAGACCTTCCCAATCACAATAGCCTCAAAAAGAAATACCTAGGAATAAACCTAACCAAAGACACCAAAGACCTCTACAACAAAAATTTTAAAACCCTGAAGGAGATTGATAATGAAATCAAAAGATGGAAATACCTCCCATGCTCATGGATTGGAAAAATTAATATAGTAAAAATGTCCACTCTACCCAAATTAATATACAGATTCAATACAATCCCAATCAGTATCCCCATGAGCGTTTTCATAGACTTAG
>VZQC01001210.1:1553884-1579211 GCA_009823505.1 Rhizomys pruinosus
AACTCAAAAGCGTCGGTACAGCAAAGAAACACATCAAGGCGCATTAACTTCAAGAACTATATAAACTACGCAAAAAACAAAAAAAAAAAAAAAAGAACAGTAAAAGAAAATAAAAAAAAAACCTACCAAAGAAGGCCAGTAGCCTACAAAGATGGAGTAACAGAACTGAACAGAGGCTTCACCCAGGGAGGAATTAAAGAGGCTGAGAAACATCTGTTAAAAGTTTCTCAATCCATCACTAATAGTTAAGGTAAGTAAAAATTAACACCACTCTCAGAGATCATCTACTCCAGTACACGGCTAGCCTAAGATCAACAAAACATTTAAGACAACAGATGCTGGAGGGATTTTGGGAAAAGGGAACACACTCATCCACTGCTGGTGGGAATGTAAACTTGTAAAACCACTATGGAAAGCAGTGTGGAGAACCCTTAAAAAGATCGGACCCTATGAAGTTTTACGCATCTGACACAAACATACACTCCTGGGTAATACCCCAAAGACTCATCCCATGGCAGCTCTCTCTCACAAGAGCGAAGAGCTGAGACCCAAACCCATATGCCCCTCAACAGATGAGTGATGGAAAAAATGTGTGGGACATCTACAAAATGGAGTACATCAGTGGTAAAGAGGATGGCATTATGAACTTTGCAGAAATGGGAGTGGAGCTCAAACCATTATGCTAGTGAAATAAAACAAGTCCCCAGAAAAAAAACGGAGGAAATGGTTTCCCTCCATTTGTGGATGTAAACCACCAAAATCCCCTGAATGTGCAAGGCAAAGGCTGCAACGACCAGCATGGTTATATGTTTTTGTTTTCTGAAAGCAACTACTGTTGTGTCATAATATGGAGCCCTCAATGGGGTCTAGAATCCCCCCACCAACTTTACTTTCAGACTCTGTAATTACTGTATGAATGGGTGGACGTATGGTATCCATATTTTAGCCCGAATAATATGAAATTAATGGAGGAAAATTGAATTCCCTAACCCTAAAAAAAAGTCATTGAGCGAAAAATGCAGCGACGGTTTGATAGAGAACAATGATGCTGGCGTAATGGTTGGTGGGGTGGGGTTGGGGGGAAGGGATAGGGGAATAGCCTGAACAGAAATGAAAATCATGAGTATGAAATACATAAAACAACATAATACAAAACTGTAAAAAAATAAGAATAAAAATGAAAATAGTGAAGATGCTAAAAAAACATTGCAAGTCAAGCTAGTCAACCCATCCAATAGCAATCTGGTGTGTCAAAGATATATATAGATATATATATATATATATATATATATATATATATACCCAGGTATTGAGGAGATTCAAATGTATCTGAATACATGAATCCTCAATACAGTTCTACCACTGGATGTAATACTAATTTTTACAGTCCAAGAAATAAAGTTCTGAGAGGTCATGTGGTTCCCTGTTGACATCCATAATGCTCACAGAGGCCAGGTTCATTGAATGCCAACTACTAGCTATTTGCCCCAACATCTTAATTCATCAATGATTCCTTGTCTGTGTTATCTTTACCTTTCCATTCTCCTTTTGGATACACATGTCATAGATTATGTTCTGTAACAACTGTGATCCAGCTAGATGCATGTTTTTGGCACCTTCTCTATACACATAAGATCATAAAATTTTCTGTGATTTATTACTTAAATATTAACACGATTTTAGAGCCACCACCAGATAGATGCATAACTGCTCATTGAATTAACAATGTCTAAACTTATTTTCCTCTAAATCACAGAAGATAAAATAAAAATTTGTATGTTTCACTTGGCATAAGTTTATGATTGCACCTTCTTTATGTTGAGGTGTCAGTCTTAAAATTAACAGGATTTTGTACTCACAAATGCCTATCTTCACAGTGCATTGAACTGGCTTTAACTTTGAAGTTCTCTACCTGTACAATTTTTCTGTTACTTTCCATGACCTCAGGTTGGTAATTATTACCACAGAGGTGATTTACTACACTTTCTCCTAAATATGTCAACTTCTTGGTGTTCATGCATTATAGCTATTTTGCAGTGCCCTAAAGGGTAAACAAGAGGTCTGGGAATTATGTTGAGTACAAGATATTTTCATCTTTAATCAAAATATGAGAAAAAATAAATTATAATCATAATGCTTTAAACAGCTAAATAAGTAGTAATCTGGCACTTCCAAGTCACATGTAAATGTACAAATAAAATAGGAAATTGTAATATTGCTGTTTAAATTTTGCCTAAATTTAATTTCCTTAAGGTTTTTTAGAGTACGCTGTGGAGAAAATAATACAATCACTTCTTCAGGTTTCCTGACAGTATGAAATGGTAGGTTGTTTCCTTAAGCAGGTTTTATTACTTGAATGTAATGAGAGTATATCAAAATAAAACTTTCCACTTGCAGTTTCCTCACATCAGCTACTGATTTAGTAATTTATTTTGAAATTCTTTTTATAGCATAGATAATTTATCTAGCCCCTGAAACAAAGATAGAATTGGTTTTGTTTGTAACTGAGGGAACAAGATACTCAGAAATGTATATGTCAGGATTTTTTATGAGTTTTAGAGTAATCAGGAATGTAAAAATAGTCCTCTGGTGTTCTAAGAAATAAAGCTGCTTTTGTTACAACATTGGATACAGACTCTATGACCTTTGTAACACATGCCGGATTATATTTTCCCATAACTGAGAAATTTCTATACAATCTCTTCAAAATACAGTATTAAAATAAACACCTCTTTGAACTTACAAAGCTATTTTCCCAAGCTTACTTTTTCCTGACATACTTTTGAAGCCAGTATTAGAGAGTATATAATTATTCTGTCATATTTTGTTTTCTGTATATATTTTCTTATAATTCTACCTACAGAATTTGGGGTAATAGTAGACTTATTGTCTACTATTTCTGTCTTCCATTCAGTGGCAAGAAAAGATGAGAGCAATAAGTACCTGTTAGGACAATGACAAAAAATGAAAACATTCAAGAGATAGTGGTTTTCTGTAGACAGTTACAATGTGGACTTATGTTTCTTATGTTTGCATGAGAATCAACAGCTCATAAAGCATGTATAAATGTATCATCTCAATGAATTCTACAGCTACTTCATGACATTATTTTATCTTATTATTTTTTTAATTAATTTTTATTGATGCTTTGTGCATTTCATACATTTTTTCCAATTCAGTTCAGGCTTATTTCTCTTTCCCTCCCCCCCACCCCCACCCCATCCCAGATCATGCATTCTGCCCAAATCAACTGTCCTTCAGCAAATCTTTGCTGCTTCAGATTTTTTTTTTTCATTTTTAGCTATAAGTGATAGACCATGAGTACAAGCATGCATATCGAGGGTGTACGAAATGCAATTAACCTATCTGCAGCTGTTGTGCCCAAACACCTACAGCCCCACCATCCAGTGGGGGGTGACAGGTTGTTTGTTCAATCAAGTTGATCAAATGAGTGTCCAGACTACATTGCTGTAGTTTCACCATTCACCCCAATCGCAGCCCTTACATTCTACCACGCCCCCTCTTCCGCAGGTTGTTCCCTAGGCTTAGAAAAGGGGCACAGGTGGATGAGAGGTAAAACAGTCCACTCTCTCTGGAGCTGTTGACTTGGACTCTGGTCAATTCTGGCTGTTTCCTTTCATGGGCTGACAGTTTGTCCAGGAATAACCTTTCGATCCTACTAATGAAGAACAAGCAATTAGATATATAGGTATTTAAGCAGCACTAATAGTTATGGTAGGTTACTTTAGCATAGACACATGTTTGGATATGTTAATCCATGAATTACAATTTTCCCCCCTGTTAAATATGACAGGGTCTTACTGTGGCTTATGTGTATGAGAGTATTGCCTGCATGTATGTAGGTGCACCCATGTCATGTGATGCTTGAGGAGGTCAGAAGATGTTGTCAGATACCCTGGATCTAGAGTTACAGATAGTTGTTAGTCAAAATGTGAGTGCTGGGGATTGAACTAAGGTCCTCTGCAAGAGCCATCTCTCCGTCCCCTATAACATTTTAATATTACTTAATTGAGTGAAATTTTGTAACTATAGTCTTTGGATTTTTTACAGCTATTATAGATATCTATATGGATAACTTATTTCTGTCTCTAACATGATTCCATCTGAGTTGTATTTATTTATTCATAAATTATTATTGTTTGTGTTCTATATTCTCTCTCAGATGAGGGAAAAATATCCTGAAGATATTTGAAGATGAGTAAAATGTAAGCTGCTAGAAAAGTGGTTGAAGTCAGAATAAGACAATGGTTGTTTGATGCTAATAGTGCCACTCAAGAGCTATTATCCTTTGAGATTAACATCTCAGAGCCAAGAGAAAAAGGAAATGATGTTTCTGGCCAGTTTACTGAGCATTTACAGAAGACAGTCACAGAAATTTAGGAAATGTAGGCTCTCTGGGAAGTATTTAGTAGTTTGAGCTTAAAAGGTCCACAAATGTTATTAGCAAAACAAAACCAAAGCAGTGATGATGTGGAATTGTGGTGAAGATTATTTATAGGTAGCTACATTACAAAGTGATCAAGGCATTAATTCCCTTGGTCAGGATGATCATCTCTGTCATAAAGTAGTTATATGGAGAAAAGACAGAGCAGGGTGAAAAATAAGAAAACAATAAAAAATTAATAAAAAAGAGTTCTAGGGATAACCACAAAAGATTTTCTTAATAAACAGTAAGGTAAAATTTGTTTGGATTATAAATCCAGATACCATGTGGCTAATGTTTGAAATTAATTACAGGAAAATCATTAAAATCATAAACCTAAATTCTCATCACAATATTATATAAATTATGGAATGGCTGACATATAACAGAAATAAGGAGAGAAATACATAAGAGAATTAGTGAAATAATGAAGTGTTTATTAATTAATCATATACTAAATATTATAGCAGACACATATATTAAAAACTTAAAGAATACTTGTCATTATAAATAACAAACATAGCCCCTCTGGCTTCCAGAAAGCTTAAAATCTAGTATTGGAAGATATGCAATCATATGCAGAGTTCATAGAATCCAGCATCAGAATGACCTGGCATATGCTTCTTTGTTACCAAATACAAATATTTTCATGGTTTATTTTGATGCTAGATGTTCAATAAAATTGGGAGACTGGAGAGATGGCTCAGAAGTTAAGAGATTTGGCTGCTCTTTGAGAAACCTGGGTTTGGATCCCAGCACCCTCATGGTGGCTAAGAACCTTCTGTAACTCTAGTTCTGGGGAATCCAACGCCGTCTTCTGATCTCTGTGGGCATTGCACAGCACATGTGCATTTACATACATGCAGGCAATACACTCACACACATAAAATATAAACATAGCAGCTCTAATTTTTTTCGGGATCACTAGTACAAGGAGGAAAACCAAGAAAGTGGTCTTACTAGCTTTTAAAAGCTTCACTTCAGGGCTGGAGAGATGGCCTAGCGGTTAAGAGCGCCAACCGCTCTTACAGAGGACCCGGGTTCGATCCCCAGCACCCACATGGCGGCCGAGAACCGTCTGAAACTCCAGGTCCAGGAGAACTCCAGTTCCAGGGAAATCCGAGACCCTCTTCTGACCTCCGCGGCATTGCACGACACGGGTGCACAGACCTGCATGCAGACAGTAGTACATTCATACAGAAATAAATAATTTTTTTTAAAAGCTTCACTTCAGGGCTGGAGAGGTTTCCTAGCAGTTAGAAAGCCAACTGCTGTGGCAGAGGACCCGGGTTCGATCCCCAGCACCCACATGGCACTACGAACCTTCTTTAACTCCAGTTCCAGGGGAATCCGACGCCCTCTGACCTCTGCGGCATTGCATGACACGGGTGCACAAACCTACATGCAGACAGTACATTCATACACAAAAAAAATTAAATTAAAAGCTTCACTTCAGAAATACCATAGAACCTCCCACAGACTAAATTCGAATTGGATCAAAAAGTACAAACCTAACAGGTACCAAGAAGTATAATGGGAATATAGATGCTATAAATTTTTAATGAGAGAAAAAGGGAGAGAGAAGAGGGGAACAGGATTAGGAAGGAGGAGAGGGAGAGAGAATAGGAATACATGAATACTCTGGTGTTTGTTTTGTATTTAATTATCATTATATTTAGTCTATGTCTATGATTGTTTTGCCTGCAAGTATGCAAGGGCATTCATGCATGAAATGACCACAGGAGTCCTATTGTTGGGGGGGGGGGAGGTTGCTCTGGAACTTGAGTTATGAAAGACTGTTAGCTGCTATGTAGTTTCTGGGAACTAAGCCAGGATCCCCGTCAAGAGCAGACAGTGCTCTTAACCACTAGCAATTTCTTCAGCCTCATATTTGTTTTTTTTATAAAGAAATAAATTCTATTAGATTAGGAGCCCAGCTTGGTGAGCTCAATCTTTGCTTTCTTAGATGCCCCAGCTCCTCAAACAACCATACTGTAGGTTAAGAGGTTCAGTTTATGACTTTTGGAGAGATGCAAATATGCAGTCCATAACAATGACAGATGTCATTTCAGTGATACTTGTAATACCTGTCTTGCTTCAAGATTCTCCTGGATTGCACTGATGCATGTGGTTGCCATATTGTGAGATGGTTATAGAAATTGAAACAACTGAGGACATAACGGAGATCACTAAGCTGAAAGCCTGAAAAACCTGAATGTTAACCACAACCACATGAGCCTGAAACACACATATTCCCCACATTAGAGCCCTGTACAAATGGAGTTTTGCTCAGCATAATAATTGCAGGTTTGTATAGATTTAAGCAGAAAAGTCAGATAATTAGCTAAGCTCAAATGTCAAGCTAATAGAAACTGTAAGAGCATAGATGTACATAGCTACAAATTTCCATGGTTCTGCTCATGTTAGACCTTAATAGATAAAGAAAATCAAGAATGAATGCTATGCTTATTAATTTCTTGGCAAGTTGTATCAAAGAAAGCTTCAAAATTAATAATTGATAATAGCACAATTTTAGAAAAGTGACCATGGCTCCAGATGACAGTGATGACCCAGCTCTTCTTCCTCTTACAATTCATAGGAAGGATGAATGGAGAATATTACTGTATCATTAGACTAAAAGGGTATGTCTGGAACAATTTGGGCTATGTTCCCTTTCCTACGAGTACAGAACGTGAAGAGTTTTACCAGACAGTAAATCAGTGAAAATTGCAAACTCCAAAAGAATGAGCACACACAGAATAGGAGCTTCTTTTATGTCAAAATATTTTCTTCAAAGTTAGTCAAGCTCAAACTAAAATATAAGGATTTAAAATTTTAGGTTACAAGGTGAGGGCTAATATTAGCCATCATCATTACCATCATCATTAATATTAGTCATTGACCATTACTCATGACACTAAACAAATAAGCAAAGTTTATATTTTAATGAAAACTTGTCCTGCATTTCCATAGCTAAGTATTAGAATTTACAGAATTAAATGATTAAATGTGAAGTCTACTAATGAAACCATAGTTGAAATAGTTGTTGATAAAAACATAATACTAGAGATTGTAAATAAAATTATGATGTCTTGAGTCAGTAACATGTTCTACTGCTAGACCTAATAGTTTAAGAATGAAACTTTTTTGAAAAACAATTAATGACACTTTTAGGATTTTTTAAATTTTTTTATTTATTTATTCTTTATTTATTTATGTGTATGAGTGTACGGTCTGCGTGTAGGTTTGTGCACCTGTGTCGTGCAATGCCGCGGAGATCAGAAGAGGGCGTCAGATTCCCCTGGAACTGGAGTTCTCCTGGAATTGGAGTTACAGACAGTTCACAGCAGCCATGTGGGTGCTGGGGATCGAACCCGCGTCCTCTGCAAGAGCGGTCGGCGCTCTTACCGCTAGGCCATCTCTCCAGCCCGGTTTTTTTAAATTTTTTGTGTACATATATGAATGTTTTGACTCCATTTATAGAAGGCATATAAGTACACCCTTTTCATGCAATGCCCACACAGTTGGTATTTGTCATCATGTTTTGTCACAAAACCTGAAAACAAACTAAAATATTTTAAAATAAACCTTTGAGTTACATAGAAATATCATTTTATCTTATCCTTATAGATAAAGTACGAAATTGGTTTTATAATCATTTCCATTTTAGAGGAAATAAAACTAAAAGACTAAAAATTATATTCTTCAGAATTCTGGCTGTTTCTATAAGAATACTGGATATGATAGATGATATTTTTACTTCATTTCTCTAGAAGAATGACATGCTTCCTTGTTGAACTCAAACATGACAATGTGACTTCGTTTGGTCAATGAAAGAAGAGATATCTGTCACTTTGCAGCTTAAGCTTTCAGAGCTGCTTAAAATTTGTCAGATACTCTTTTATCTGCATCAGTCATCATGGAGACTACACCAAGCACAACTATTGCCAGTCTGTACCAGTTGCTAAAATAATATGATATAGACAGCCTCTGACATTGAAAATCCAAAGATATCAGTGAGAAAAATTATTTTATTATTTTAATCCAATAAAAATAAGGAATATATGCTGTTATAGTAAAATAAAACCTAGCTTTGTTGGTACATGTAATAATAATATGGGAAACTGGGGCTGGAGAGATGGCCTAGCGGTTAAGAGCACCGACTGCTCTTACAGAGGACCCGGGTTCGATCCCCAGCACCCACATGGCGGCCGAGAACCGTCTGAAACTCCAATTCCAGGAGAACTCCAGCTCCAGGGGAATCCGAGACCCTCTTCTGACCTCCGCGGCATTTCACGACACGGGTGCACAAACTTGCATGCAGACAGTACATTCATACACATACAGAAATAAAAATAAAATTAATAAAAAAAAGTAATAATATGGGAAACTTCAGATCAGCATCAAGACCTCCTGAATCCTGAGCCTGAACTCTCAACTTTACTGCTATATTGCTATTCTTGATTTTACAAATAATCATTTGCTTTTTAAAATGCACATTCTTTCATTAGTCCTTTAATTTTCTGAAGAAAGTTTTCATTTCCTCCTGCTTGGTGCTAAATTTCAGAGAACAATAATTAGATATAAGCTTGTCAAAATTTCCCTAAGAGTTATTTTGAAGATTGGGATGAATTCTGACATTAGAATAGAAAATCTGTTTGAGGCTAAAAATACTTATACAAAGCTTACTGAAAGAAATACAAAGTATATTTGGACCATGAGTGATTCATAGAATATCTACTGTAAAATTCATGACATCTTTCTTTAAATTATAAAGCAAGATTTTATAAAAGTACTTAATTTTTCTTCTTTCTATTTTTACTACTCCCAGATACTGAAAGGAAACAGGATAGGATAGTGTGGAAGATTCAGATACAAACTTATGCGACCATAAATGCTTTGATATTGTTTGATGCTAAAAATGATAATGATGGATCTGTAATGTGAGCTGCTGTTGTCTGCTGGCAGCCTTCTGAGGAGATGCTATCACACCATCCATAACAGAAAGCAAAAGCTTGCTGGAATAAGTCCCTTGGAAGCTGACTTTAGAGTCCCTATGATTAATAGTTCTTAATCACCTTATTATACTTTAATTTGAGATTGAGATAAAGTCTCCACTTCTCTAAAGTTAAGATTTCCAATGATGTAGGACCACAGATTTAAGCTCCTTTTCAGAAGGCCCTTGCTACTTTATTTCTTCTGAGTAAAGGCTTACTTGTAATTAGCAAAGGCACAATTAGATGGTCTTTCAGTTGAAAGGATCCAAAAACTGCAGTCTTTAAAAAATGATCCACCCATTCTGTATCATGTGTGTCACATTATTTTACTTCAGTCTTAAATGAGACAATTATAGTGGTAATCTCTGAAGTGCTCATGTGATGTAGAATATACAATACAATCCTACAAGATACTGCTGGAATGGAGGATTGGTGATGACCAAAGAAAAGGGAGAAGCATTTTGATGAAATTACTTATCTTTAATTTATTTCCATAGGTTTAGTATTATGAGTCTGAGTTTAAAGTTTATCAAAAAATTATTTAATCATTTTAAGAAATAACTATTGTTAAGCCAAGCAGTACCTGGGATGTTCTAAAGTTTATATATATATACACATATATATAGATAGATATAGATATAATTTTATATACAATATGTCTTCAAACTTGAAAACAAATAGTTTCAACTGCAATGTTTGTTCAGATTTGCTTTTCCCAAATAATGATTTGTTGGGTTTTTTTACAATTTATTTATTATTTTTTATGTGTATGAGTGTGCTGTCTGCATATAGGTTGGAGCAACCAATGTTGATGCAGCCGCTGGCGGTCAGAAGAGGGCATCGGAATCCCCTGGAACTGTAATTAAAGCTGGTTCTTAGCTGCCATGTGGGTGCTGGGAATCGAACCCGCGTCCTCTGCAAGAGCAGTCAATGCTCTTAACCGCTGAGCCATCTCTCCAGCCCACCAAATAATGATTTGTAAAATCACAGAACATACAAGAGTCTTGGTGCATTTCTATCCTTGCTCTTCCCCTAGTTCTGCAGAGTGAGGATTTTTTTTTAACTTTAATGTTTATGGTTCTAGTTTTTTTTAATATTTATTTATTTATTTATTTATTTATTTATTTATTTATTTATTTATTTATTATATTTATGAGTGTACTCTCTCCATGTAGGTTGGTGCACCCGTGTCATGCAATGTCTCAGAAATCAGAAGAGGGCGTTGGATTCCCCTGGAACTGGAGTTATAAAACGGTTCTTAGCCACCATGTGGGTTCTAGGAATCAAACCCGGGTCCTCTGCAAGAGCAGTTGGAGCTCTCAACGGCTGAGCCATCTCTCCAGCCCCGTGAGGATTAATTTTAAGATTAATTCTAGACAAGTGGAATTGAAGGCATCCAATTCAGGTAAATCAGGAAATCCAAATCTAGCATTTGTCATAGTAGAAGCATGCCTTAGTTGTGCTGTTTGATATCTTCCACCTATTTCATGTTGCCTTGGCCCCTATCTGTCACGTTCATAAGAAGCATGCAAAGTAAGAATACTGTAGACCAGGGGATGGTGGCGCACACCTGTAGTCCCAGAATTTGGGAGGCATAGGCAGGCAGATCTCTGGGAATTCAAGGACAGCCTGGTCTACATGGGGAGGTCCAGGGCAACTGTGGCTATAGGGAGACCCTATATCAAAAAGAAAGAAGGAGGAGGAGGAGGAGGAGGAGGAGGAGGAGGAGGAGGAAAACTGTAGAAGACTGCCCAAGCATTTTCTCCTAAACATACAATGAATGGCCAAACCAGTAGTATCTATATTCATTCTTCTGTGGTCAATGTCAGGACCCTTTAACCTGGAATGTTTATTTTATACAGAGTAGATAATTAATTGTACTTCTCATAAGTTATCAAGTCATTGACTCATACTGGTAGGTAAGAGAAGTAACACCAAATCTGCCAATGCCACTAAAGCACACAAATAGGTCTCCTAATGCAATTTGCCTCTGCACACTTAATCTAGGACACACAATGATTTACTGATAGTTTCTTGGTTACACACTAGCCTGTTTTCACTGTAGTTAACAATTTGCACACATTTTGTAGACAGAAAAGCTTTATACAAGTCTGTTCAGTGCAGTCAAATATCAATTTTTAAAGACTTTTAAACTAAAATTAAATTAAACTACAATACACAATAATTTCTATTGCAAGGCACTGCTTTCTAAAACAAAGAGAAAACCTGTCTTATATATTAATATAAGGACTTATTAATATTTAAATTAAACACTTTTTATATTACCTCAAAGTGATTTATAAAACATTCTATTTCACAATTATTCCTTTTAATTTGAAATAGATTTTTCATGCTTACATCCCATGTACAACATTATAAATCTGATCATTTGATTATTGAAATTTTTTTTGCTTTAGACTTTATGCAAAGGGCATGTGGCATTTTTATCTGTAGGTAGCAAGTACTTGGAGCCATTTTTTGTAATTGTGAGCTACATTATAAACCATTATAACTAAAAATACATTTTATTCTTATTCATCTCCCATTTATTCTAAGGACATAACTATAATATGATTTGTTCAGAATTAGTGATATGATTTGCACTTCTTTTCTAACTTTTTATTTGAGATTGATTATGCATATGTGCATAAATACATAAGTAATATAAAGTGCATATGCATATATAAAAAACATCAAATGTCAAGTTTTTCTTTGGGCTAAAATTGTGTTGTATGGTTGGAAATTAAATGGTGCTCAGGGCTCAAAAGTCTGTCGTGATATGGGAATCTTTAAAAGGGGAAAGTTAGGTCATTGAGAAACTGTTATAAAAAATGTTGCCTCCCAACAGTAATGAGGTGTGAGGATCCCTGCCAGAATGCTATGCCTCAAAAGAGGTATAAAGCAACAGCAACTTATGACTGAGGGCTAAAAACTCTGAAAAAGGAAGCCCAAATTAAAAAAAAAATCCTAGTAAATAAGAACCTGACCATCAGATAGTAATTTGAGTATCATTAAAATATTACTTATTGGCTGAATAGATGATAAACCCCAGGACACAACCTATTATTGTTATTTTTCTAAATGGGTATGCTGTCAAGTTGTCATAGGAATATTTATGCTAATACCCATGGACCTGGGTTGCTCTCAACTTTGGACAAAAGCTTATTTTTGTAGTGGGGAACTGTCAATGCAGAGACATGTAACTGGTCAAAGTCCCAAGAAGAGACTGACTCTTTATCCCTAAGTGGGAAAAATTTTCCAACCGTGCAAACTCCATCATGGCTAAAGCAACAGGGTGCAGTGGTCGCAATGATCAGAAAAGGGTGACAGGTTACCCTGGAACAGGACTTTTAGATGGGTGTTAACTGCCATGTGGATGCTGGGAATCAAATGAACCTAGGTTTTCTGCAAGAACAGCCAGTGTTCTTAACCACTGAGCCATCTCTCCAGCCCTCAAGATATTTTTAAATAATATGTGTTTCTCTGTCTGTATGTTTGTCTGTCTGTCTGTGTCTGTGTGAGGTTATATGTGCATGAGTTCAGGTGCCTGTGTAGGACAGAAGAGGATGTCAAGGCATCTAGAATTAGAGGTAGATGTGAGACACCCAATACAGGTGCTGAGAATTGATCTCCAGCCCTCTGCACAAGCAGTATAAGCCTTTAACTGCTGTGCCATCTCTCCAGCCCCTGTATACTCTTAAAAGATAAATTCTGCATGTTCTTACTATGTGCCCCTCTCTCTTTTCCTTTTTTTTTTTTTTTTTGTCTTTTCGAGACATGGTCTCCCTGTAGCCACAGCCGTCCTGGAACTCACTGTGTAGGCCAGGCTGGACTTGAACTCACAAAGATCCGCCTGCCTTTGCCTCTCAAGTGCTAGGATTAAAGGTGTGCACCAACACGCCAGGCCTCTCTTTTCCATTTTTTGACTTTATAGGTTTTAATTGTTTTATTGTGCATTTGTACATTTCATACAATTGCTCCTATTCATATTTAGGACTCCCCCTCTCACCCCCCAACCTTCCATCAGAACTCATGCATTATATCACCCATGTTAAGTTTGATTCTTTCAAGCATTTGAACACAGATGTCCTTCTGTGCAAATTCATCCACTGGAATCTTGTCGGCACATCTAGAAATTTTAGCTAAGGCTTAATCTCCCTCATCCAGCAGTAATCAGTCTTCAGTCGTTCTCCATCCAGGCCCTGCCCACCACTCATTTCTCTTGCTCCTATCTGGGACCATGTTTGAGTTGGCATCTCTTCCATGCCTGATGCTATCATCACCACAAGTTCACATGTGCAAGTCTCCAGTAGTCTGAAATCCCTTGTGTCCCTATGTTCATGAACCATTCCTGGCTCTCACAATCTTTCCACACTTCCCCAATGATCTCTGAGCCATGGGTGGATGAGGTTTAATATAGAAGTCCTATTTAGGGACATACATTTTGGAGGCTCCCATTCTTTGAAACTTGGTCAGTTATCACTTTCTCTGTGCATTGCACTCTATTGTATAAGGAAGTTTCACTGGTGAGAATTGAAGGATGTACTCACTTTCTGTCTGAGCCCCATACTGTTATGTTCCACGAGTCTTAGGTGTAGAGGTTCAACTATAGATGTGTCTACTAGGATTGGACATCTTTCATATGTATATTTTCTGTGTCTGACAGGTTGTGGGATTCCACAGTACCCTCCATCTTTTGCAAACAGGCGCTTCTTTGATGAGTGATGTACAGTACGCTTGCCTGTAAATATGATTCCATATTAAGCATATGGTAAAAGATAGTTCCCAGAACTAGAAAATAAGGTCCTACTACTCAAGGCAGGACATACTTCCGAAAGAGGATTTGGAGTAATGGAGCAGGAACTGACTTGGAAGCCTTCTACTTGAACTATACCTCTCATAATGGTAAGTTACACACTGCTAAGGGAGTAAATCTGTCAATGGTCCAACCCAGACCTAAAGACAAATAACCATAATGACCTTAACAGAAAAGTACCTCTATTGGTACAGTAGTAGCACTGCTATCTGGGGGCTAATTAGACATAAAATCCTTTCAATGGGAATGAACACATGAGTCCCATTGTAAACGCTGTCAAATGTACATGGCTGGAGAGGACATAGAAAACCCTAGATATTTGTCATATCTATTAACAAATGGAATTTATCTTCTTTTTCTAATATTTAAAAGTCACACATTCATTTTAGAATCCACTTGTAAATTATTTTTTATTTTTATTGTACTTTTGTACACTTCAATTGACAAGAGTTTAAATCCATTTTAATAAATTTAATTTCATATTGTTGCATATTAATTACAAGGATGAATCAGAACTTCATCAGTAACCATGTCCATGTTCTGGACATTTGTTTCCTTCTCTGTTTGGATGGCAGATGAAAAGAGCATGGGAGTCTGTTTTCAGTAACAGGATGACAGCTACCAAATTATAATAACTAGGAGCCAGGCGTTGTGGCACACGCCTTTAATCCTGGCACTCGGGAGGCACAGGCAGGCGGGTCTTTGTGAGTTCAAGGCCATCCTGGTCTACAGAGTGAGTTCCAGGACAGCTGGGGCTACAGGGAGACCCTGTCTCGAAAAGTCCAAAAAAAATTACATATATACATATATATATATATATATATATATATTTAATAATAATTAATAATAAAATATAATTATATATATAATTATATATATAATGACTAGGACCTCTCTCTGTTGGTCAGGGTCTTCTAAGGGATCCCAGGGAAATGGACTATGGCCATCTAAATGTACATTTCCCCAAAATTTTCCTCCTAAGCTGTCCTTTCATGTTCTCTCTCAGAGGTATTGGTGACCCAAGCCTACTGTCAAATGTATTCCCTGCTCATCTCCATGTTGTTTTCCTTCTTGTACATCTAACCTGTCAAAAATGAACACATCTTTCCAATGTCCTTTAAAATTGAAATTTACATGTGTTTTCTTCAAACCTAATGTAATGTGGAGTTAACTTCTCAGGTAGTTAGAGTCATAAATGAAAATATGTATTTAAAATATGGTTGGAGAGATGGTTCAGTGTTTAAGAGCACTGAATATTCTTCCAGAGGACCAGGGTTTGATTTCCAGCATCACCCACATAGTGGCTAATAACCATACATAACTCCAGTTCTAGGGGATCTTACAATATCTTCTAGTTTCTGCAGGGCATCACATGCAGATGGCACACTTACATAAATACAGGCAAAACACTCAAACACATAAAATACTAAAACATTTTAATGTATGTAGAATAGCTAATGTAATACCTGACAGATAGGAAACAATAGACACTGTTAGGGAAGACAAATTTTGTCGCATCCCCCCACAAATGGAAAATAATATTCATGAGTGAGATGTATAATCTAAATTATTATACAGATAACTGGGCAGTCATCTATTAAGTATCTCTGTTTCTGTTTTGCTACTAAATTTTTTTTCAATGAAATTAAGATAACCACATAGCTCTACTTCAAGGCCCATAAGAGGGTACCCTGAAACTGATGTTTCCTCCAAATAAATAACAATGGAAGAAACCTCAAAACAAAAACAGCTATGCAGTCTGTAATTTACATTTCTCAGTGGAAAATAATATTATGTTTATATAATGGCACAGATAACATGATTAGCAGAATAATTGAGCCAAATGAATCATGACTGAAAATCTGATAATCAGCAAGCACCATGCTGATATATATTATCTTGTGTTCTTTCTTCTTGTTGAAAGATCAGATTTCTCCTGCAACTTATGCCTTGGTGTCTGTTTCTGGGGTTTCTTTTTAATAATTCTGGCTTTGATACCATCATACAATTCATGTAAATGATGTGTCTTAAATTAACAGTATTTCAAAGAAAAAACTGTAACACAGAACAACTGTTATAATAAATTTATTTACAAATAACTAATGTATAATTTGTTGCCTGTCAAAACATTAGAAACTATGTTCTTGTTCCATGTAAAAGATAATTAGCTAAAATTTTCAGTAGGAATGAAAACAGAAAAGACATTACCAAACTGGGATTTAATAATCTATCTTTAGTCTCTGTTTGATTTTATAAATGAGTTAAAAACGTCTTATTTTCTGTTCAAATGAAATAAAATAAAATAATTCATCTTAATCTCTTCATGTCTGGTATCACTTTTTATTTCAATGCAAGCGGTGTAAACAAAATATAAAACAGACTCATTTGGAATATATTAAGTAATTCATAGTGGAAATTTTTTTCATGGAAACTCTCATCTTAATTTGTTAGTATGTGTTCAGTTTACATATTTAGTATAATGCAAACTGAATAAAAAGACAGTATTCCACAACTGTATGGTAAAGTTTTTCAAGTTTTTACTTAATTTTTGTACATGTAGACACACACACACAAACACACATATATATGCATATATACATATACATATAAACATAGGATCACACTGAGTTCTATGCAGGTTAAGCAAGAAATAAAAAAAGTTATGCAATATGTATGAGTCTACAAAAGGACACATGCTATCATTATCCAATAACTACATATGATAAGAATCAACTATAATAATAAGACATGGGGCTGGAGAGATAGTCTAGCGGTTAAGAGCACCGACTGCTCTTTCAGAGGACCTGGGTTCCATCCCCAGGACCCACATGGCGGCTAAGAACCGTCTGTAACTCCAATTCCAGGAGAACTCCAGTTCCAGGGGAATCTGAGACCCTCTTCTGACCTCCGCGGCATTGCACGACACGGGTGCACAAACCCACATGCAGACAGTACACTCATACACATACAAAAATAAATAAAAATTAAAATAATAATAATAAGACATGAAGCTAGGCGTGGTGGTGCACGCCTTTAATCCTAGCACTGGGAGGCAGAGGCAGGTGGATCTTTGTGAGTTCAAGGCCAGCCTGGTCTACAGAGTGAGTTCNAAAAAAAAAAAAAAAAAAAAAAAAAAAAAAAAAAAAAAAAAAGACATGAAAGATTATCTATAAACACAGAGCTGAAGTCACTCAGAGAATCACAGAATTTCCTAGGAATACTGATTTATAAAGGACTTGTGGAACTATAGGTACACTCTTCCTGTATTCTTACCTTGGTTGACTCATTCTTCAGTTCTAATTTTCTGCCACTTCTTCTGTAGCAACTCTATTAATTTTCAAATTTTATTTTTATGCTTTATTGTTGCCTTAATTTGATCATTTCTTCATACAAATCTGAAGTTTGTTATAATCAAATATTTATTAATAAACTAAAAGATTGCTAAGGAAAGGGCTCAGTAGGGAAAGTTTGCCATTTAAATAATCAGTTTCACTCCTCAAAACCCACCTATAACCAGATAAAGCCAATAGTCCCAGTGCTCCTTTTGAAAAAAATAGAAGCAGAGCAGGAAAATCCCATGATTTTCAAGCCAAATAGCTTAGTGTGCACAGCAGAGAGAACCTGCTTTTCAAATACAGTAGAGTGAAGATCAATACCTGAGGTTGTCCTCTGACCTCCACACATGCACTATCATTCAGGTGTGGACCTGCACAAACACATACATGCATCATACACATATATCATGTATTACTACCACTACTACTGCTGCTGTTAATACTACTAATAAGAATAGAAACTAAAAGTCTTTCCATTCAGGTGACACATAATATGCAGTCAGCAGGGAGCTGAGAAGCATATCTGTATAGCTTGACAGGGCAGAATACACAGTTGATGCATGCACCAAAAAATCTACAGGTGATTAAGTTTCAGCAGCAAAGTAAAGTAACATATTACTTACTTTTAACCAAGGAGAATGGATTGGAAAAGGTAAAATTGAAGTCAAGTGTAGAATGAAGTAACTTATGAGAAACTCTGTGAAGTTTGGGTTGACTGAATTGTTCCAGTGGCGGAAGACTTAGAGAGAAATGAATGGACGAGAGAGAGAGAGAGAGAGAGAGAGAGAGAGAGAGAGAGAAACTAAGGGCTGAGGCTATGGGGAAATCACAGAACACTTGCATAGCATGCATAAGGTACTGGATTTGGTCCCTGGCACCACTAAAAAAAAAAAAAAACAACCACTCATTTTCTATTGGGGCTAGAGAGATGGCTCAGCAGTTAAGAGTACTGTTTCAAGTACCCACATGGTGACAAACAACTGTCCATAACTTCAGTTCCAGGGGATTTAACGCCCTTTTCTGACCTCTCTGGTCACAACACGGATTCACTTACTGAAATGTAGGCAACCATACACCTAAAATAATAATAATAATAATAATAATAATAATAATAATAATAGTAATAGAGTAACTAAGATGTGAGTGTAAGAAAGAGAGAGAGAGAAAGGAAGAAAGGAAGAAAGGAAGGAAGGAAGAAAGGAAGAAAGGAAGGAAGAAAGAAAGAAAGAAAGAAAGAAAGAAAGAAAGAAAGAAAGAAAGAAAGAAAGAAAGAAAGAAAGAGAAAGAAAGAAAAAGAAAGAAAGAAAGAAAATATGTTCAGCAACAATGTGTAAGAATTAAGGTTTAGTAAATGATCTCTCCAGTGTCTTCTGCCTCACAATGCATCTATAGGAAACAAGCAATGTCATAGGCTAGCTTATTTTAAATCTGCTCGGTTATAGTGAAATGCACATCTAAAGAAGTATACTTGTTAATCATTCTCTAATGAAATACTATTTGGCATCACACGCTATCCATTTGAAACACAAAATTAGCTGTATTAGTTCATTATCATCAAATTCCGATGATACTTTTTTCTTTTTTTAATGTGTGTGTGTATGTTGTATTATGTACACACTTGTGTGTACGTTACATGACAGCATGGTGCTCAACCACCTGTTTACACATGCATATTTGTGCCACTGCTTGTGGAGGATGGAGATCAACATCAGTATTAATAAACCCAGCGAACATAAAAAAAAAGAATTAAGGTTTAAAGATTAAGTTAAATGAAATTATGAATAGAAAAGAGATTCATAAAATTTAAGGTATAAAGAAATATCAAAAAACAACGTATTTTTTATTTTATCCTCTAATTAAAATTTCATATTCAGACCAAACCAAACGAAAATACAAAGATAAACTGAGAATTTATGACAGTGAAGATAATACATTTCT
Source organism: Rhizomys pruinosus (assembly GCA_009823505.1). NCBI lineage: Eukaryota > Metazoa > Chordata > Mammalia > Rodentia > Spalacidae > Rhizomys > Rhizomys pruinosus. The sequence goes on from VZQC01001210.1 coordinate 1,573,415, forward strand.
TCATAATATTAAATATTATCCTAATGGAAATTAGGATAATTTCCGAGTGGAAATTATGAAATGTGGAAAACATGAAAAGTTCACCAAGAAGTAACTGCCAATATCCAAAAAATATGAAGAGCCATTCAATGGGACTAAAAAATAAAATCCTTCGGATAAAATGATGCAGTGTATCTCCTCTACTTTTATTTATCTATCAATCAACATGACAAACTTAAGCCCAAATCATGAAAACAGCAAATATGTGTACATATGAGACACTATACTAAACACTGACAAGAGAGAAGCATTTTTAAAGAGGCTGATTGATTATGAATGCAGTTCAATTTTGAGTTTGATTTTTTTTGTTTTAAGAGATTTTTATTTCTGTTTCAGATTCCCATATATATTAATTATACTCTGTCATGTTTCAGTGCTCCATAGACAATTAAATTCTTCCTTTTCTTAATTTTATGGTTTCAGTGAAATATTTTATAGATAATAAGAATGTAGAGGCCTATCATCCTGGCCAGCAATCATGCTTGGGGAGATCATAAGATCTAGAGAGAACCTACTACACTTATTTTAATACAGGTACTTTTAAATGTCCTTTTAAATACCTACATCTATAGATTAATGTAGCTCTCAGCCTTCATCTGAGATGCTTCTTTTTATAGAGGGTGGTGGATAATGCAGAGACTCCAAACTCATCAAGATGCAGAAGTAAGTGACCATGGAACACTCAGCCATAAATATAGATGCAAAACACCATCCAACCTCTACCTTCAAGACTCAAGGAACAAAAAGGATGAGGCTTCAAAAAGGTTGTAAGAGCCGAGGTTGGGAACTACAGAAAACTAAAGGACTCTGGACATGTCAAGGCTATTGTTCTCACAAACACACAAGACCATACCAGTCAATGTTCCAGCAAGTATAACGGAGAAAGAGGCACATGAAGATCTACCCCCACATGAAAAGGAATTGAACACTGATGGGTTCTGAGTCAGTTTTCTTCAGGGATGTGGCCCCTTCTAATTTGCTGAGGCACCAATGGTTGACCATACACTCATGTTTATATGTGAACCACAAATCGGATTCAGTGGATTAAAGAAAAATAACAAAAATGTGGGCAAGTTGTGGGAGCCCTTGAAGAGAGGGAATGGGAGGTGCATATGAGCAAAACATACTGTAAACATTCTATGAAAAAAATAATGTAGAGCCTTTGTTAAAAATTATATAAGACACTTGTCGCAAGCTTGCTGCTGCCCACCCTCACTCATTACCAGAACCATAGAGAGGAATTGTGTGGATGGATAGAAGGACAGCCAATGGCGCACACTACTCCCACAGGTGTCTCTGGCGCACGGATTTCTGCCACCCGCCCTTGGCAGGCACCTGCCATCCACCACCAGAACCATAGAGAGGAACTGTATGCGTGGATAGGACAACCAGTGGCACACACTTGTCGCACACATGGGCTCTGGCAGGCAGGCTTAAGGAGTAACAACCCCCTCCTCCGCTCAAGCTACTGGTACTGTGGTGGAAAGTATAAGCTGTTCGTGCTGTAGTTTTCTGTGATAAGGAGGACCAACCAGTGTCAGTGATTGTAGGCTGCACAGCCAAATCTTAGGAAGAAACCAGCAGGAAACAAACTGAATCACCAATCCTCCATTTTAACATTTGAGATTAGCAACAGAAGCCAAACAAACAAAGGTGGGAAAAAATACACATAACAAAGACACAAAGGAAAAACAACAATATGGGAAAAGCTAATAATAATTCCCCACCAAACTCAACCAATCCTGTAGAATATCCCAACAACTAGATCTCCCTGGAAGGAAACCAAGACATTGACCTTAGAAAAATTGTAGACATATTCAAAGACTATGAAGAACAAATCAGAGAACTAAAGGGAGAGAATGAAAAACTCATGAAGGAACTAGAAGGAAATAATGATAAACTCCAGAAAGAACTAAAGGGAGAGAATGACAAGCTCTGAAAAGAATTAGAGGAAGAAAAATACAAACTCTGAAAAGAGCTAGAGGAAGAGAAATAAAAACTCTAAAAAGAACTAGGGGGAGAGAATTACAAACTCTGAAAGTGGAAACACTGAAAAGATTTCAGGCTGAAAGGAGAAAAGAAATTGACCAGTGAAGAAAGGAGCTACAAGAAGAGAATGAAAAGCTCCAAAAGGAAGTGGAAGTACTGAAGAAATCACAGAATAAAATGAAAAAGGAAATTGAACATTCATCCAATCAGCAGGAAAGGGTGGGCAAAAGGCTCAGAAGCAGAATGGATAAAGCAGAAAAAAGAATATCAGACCTACAGGATAACACAGAGCAGCTAGAAACTTCAAGTAAAGATTATGAAAAAATTTAAAAAGCACAGGAGTGTAACAACCAGGAAATGCGAGACACCATGAAAAGACCAAACATCCACAACGTAGGGATAGAAGGAGAAGAATCCCAAGAGATCAGATATTCAACAGAATAATAGAAGAAAATTTCCCCAAACTGAAACAAGACAAACCCATACAAATACAAGAAGCACATAAAACACCAAAGAGACAAGACCAGAAAAGAAATTCCCCATGCCATATCAGAGTTAAAACTCTAGATGTTCAAAACTAGGACAAAATACCAAAAGCCACAGGAGAAAAACAACAAGTTACATATAAGGGGAAACCCATTAGAATCATACCTGACTTCTCAGTCCAAAATATGAAAGCCAGAACATGGGCCAAAGTATTCCCAGTGCTAAATGACATTAGATGCCAACCCAGATGACTATACCTAGCAAAAATGTTAATCATATTTGATGGAGAAAGAAAAATTTTTCATGACATAAACAAAATGGAAGAACACATTTCAAATAAACCAACACTTCAGAAAATACTTGAAGCAATTCAAAGAACAGAGGAAAGGAGTAACTATCCTTAAGCAACCCAAGAGAGAAATTAACAAAAGCATAACAGAGTAAATAAATACCTAGACCAAGAATGCAAATGAAAAATAAGTTGAAAGGAAACAAGCATCTCTCAATAATAACCTTAAATATTAATGGTTTAAACTCCAACAGTAAGCAATTGGAGAAGGAATATAAGACCTTCCCACTCACAACACCCTCAAAAATAATAAAATACCTGGGAACAAACCTAACCAAAGATAAAAAAAAAAAAGTTCTCTACAACAAAAATTTTAAATCCCTGAAGAAGGAGGTTGAAAATAACATCAAAAGATGGAAAGAACTCCCATGCTCATGGATTGGAAAAATTAATATAGTAAAAATGTCCATTTTACCAAAATTGATACACAGATTCAATGCAGTCCCAATCAAAATCCCCATGAGCTTCTTCACAGACTTGGGGAAAAATATCTTAAATTCATATGGAAAACAAAAGAACCTGAATAGCTAAAGCAACCCTGAGTGAAAAATGTGAAAAATCCAATACAGGTGGAATTACTCTAGCAGACATCAAGCTATATTACATGTCCATAGCCATAAAGACAGCCTGGGACTGGCACAAAAATGGACCCATTGGCCAATGGAAAAAATTGAACATCCAAAATTGAGCTCAAACAATTTCAGACAACTCACATTTGACAAAGGGGAAAAAATAACCTTCAGTGGAGGAAGGATAGCATCTTCAGCAAATGGTGCTGGCAAAACTGGATCACCATTTGTAGAAGAATGAAATTAAACCCCTACCTCTCACCCTGTACAAAAATCAACTACAGGTGTATCAAAGTTCTCAACGTAAAACCTGAATCCCTGAAGGTGATAGAAAGAAAAGTTGGCAACAACCTACAAGACATAGGTGTAGGAAAAGACTTTATAAATAAGACAGAAGCAGTAAAGGAAATAAGGTCAACAGTTGACAAATGGGACCTCATCAAACTCAAAATCTTGCAAACAGGGAAAGAAACAATCAAGAAAGTGAAGAGAAAACCCATCGAGTGGGAGGATATCTTCACTAGTGTTTCATCTGACAGAGCATCACTAACATCAAGAATATATAGATTACTCGAAAAACAAAGAAGAAAACAAATGACCTACTCAAAAGATGGAGTAAATAGCTGAACAGAGACTTCACTAGAGGAAGTAAAGATGGCTGACAAATATCTTAAAAAGTATTCAACATCATTAATAATTAAGGAAATGCAAATAAAAACCACTCTCAGATATCATCTCACTCCTTTTCGACTGGCTAAGATCAAGAATAAAAAAGACATCAAATGCTGGAGAGATTGTGTGGAAAGGGGAACACTCATTCACTGGTGGTGGGAATGTAAACTTGTACAACCATTATGGAAAGCAGTGTGGAGATCTCTTAAAAGATTCAAAATGAGCCTACCACCTGACCCAGCCATACCACTCCTGGGTATATACCCACAAGACTCACCCTACCGCAAAATACATGTACACTCATGTTTACTGCAGCTCTCTTCACAATAATGAAGAGCTGGAACTAACACAAATGCCCCTCAACTGATGAGTGGATGACAAAAATGTGGTACATCTACACAGTGGAGTACTACTCAATGGTAAAGGAAGATGACATCATGAACTTTGCAGGTAAATGGATGGAACTCAAAGCCCTTATGCTAAGTTAAGTAACACAGTCTCAGAAAAACAAGAGGCTCATGGTCTCCTTCATTTGTGGATGCTAACACCAAATCCCCATATGAAAGTCATGCTGAACAAGATTATTGTTATATTTCTTTATCTGAAAGAAACGATGTTGTTATAATGTAAATTTCTTTTTTTATTTTATTTATTTTTGTATGTGTATGAGTGTACTTTCTGCATGCAGGTTTGTGCACCCTTGTCATGCAATGCTGTGGAGGTCAGAAGAGAGTTTCGGATTCCCCTGGAACTGGAGTTATCCTGGAATTGGAGTTACAGACCACTCTTAGCTGCCATGTGGGTGCTGGGGATCAAACCCAGGTCCTCTGCAAGAGCAGTCGGTGCTCTTAACCACTAGGCTATCTCTCCAGCCCCTATAATGTAAATTTCTTAATGGGCTCTAGAATTGATCCACCACTTACTTTCAGACTCTGTAATTATTGTATATGAGTGGAAAGTATATATGCATATTTTAGGGCAATATAAAATTGAAGGAGGAAAATGTGAATTCCTAAACATAAAAATAAAGACTGAGAGAAAGATGCAGAATAGTTATGGCAGAGTGCATGATCTGGGGTGGGGGGGAGGGAAAGTGGAATATGTCTAAACTGAACTGAGAAATAATGTCAGAAATACACGAACAAAAATAAATCATAAATAAAATAAAATAAATAAATAAATAAATAAATGGACTGAAAGACATAAAACCACATGATCATTTCAATTAATGCAGAAAAAGCTTTAAATAAAATCCCACAGCCCTTCATGCTTAAAGTCCTAGAGGGAACTATACTGGAGGGATCATTCTTCAATGTAATCAAAGCCATATACTAGAAACCCACAGCCAACATCATCCTAAATGGAGAAAAGTTGGAAGCCTTCCCCTTAAAGACAGGAACATGGCAAGGCTGTCCACTATCACTACTCCTCTTCAATATAGTGCTTGAAATGCTTGCTAGGCCAATAAGGCAAGAAAAGGAAATTAAAGGAGTAAATTGGAAAAGAGGAAGTAAAACTATCCCTTTTTGCAGATGATATTATAGTTTACCTAAGGGATGCTAAAAATTCCACCAGAAAACTCTTAGAAATGATTAAAAGTTTCAGTACAGTGTAGGGATACAAAATGAACCTAAAAAAATTAGTAGTTTTTCTTTACACCAACAATAAGTAACTGGAGAAAGAATATAAGGAG
>VZQC01001210.1:1579500-1609369 GCA_009823505.1 Rhizomys pruinosus
GAAACAAAAAAAAAAAAAAAAAAAAAAAAAAAAGAAACAAAACAAAATAAAACAAAAGAACAGATCCATTGACCAATGGAACAAAATTGAAGTTCCAAACTTGAGCTCATATTAATTCAGCCACCTCATATTTGTCAAAGGTGCAAAAAAAGCTCAATGGAGGAAAGATAGCATCTTCAACAAATGGTGTTGACAAAACTGGATCACCATTTGTTGAAGAATAAAATTAAAACCTCTCACCCTGTATCAAAGATCTCAACCTGAAACCTGAAACTCTGAAGGTGATAGAAGTAAAAGTCAGCAGCAACATACAAGACATAAGCATAGGAAAAGACTTTCTAAACAGACAGCAGCTGCACAGGAAATGAGGACAACAGCTGATAAGTGAGACTGCATCAAACTCAAGAGCTTTTGTACAGCTAAAGAAACATTCAAGGTAGTGAAGACAAAAACCCACAGTGTGGGAGGAAATCTTCACCACGGATACATCTGACAGAGCATTAACATCCAGAATATATAAACTACTAAAAATATAAAGAAGTAAGAAAAAAATGACCTACTCAAAAGATGTTGTAAAGAGGATGAACAGAAACTACACCAGTAAGGAAATAAAGATGGCTGACAAACATCTTAAAAAGTGTTCAACATCATTAATAATTAAGGAAATGAAAATTAAAACCACACTGAGGTATCATCTCACTCCAGTAAAACTAGCCAAGATCAAGAACAGCAGCTGTACAGGAAATAAGCTCAACAGCTGACAAGTGGGACCTCATCAAACACAAAAGCTTTTGTACAGCAAAAGAAACAATCAAGGAAGTGAAAAGAAAACCAACAGAGTGGGAGGAAACCGTCGCCACTGACACATCAGACAAAGCATAACATCCAGAATATATAAACTACTTAAAAAACAAAGAAGTAAGAAAACAAATGACTTACTCAAAAGATGGAGTAAAGAGCTGAACAGAGACTTCAGCAGTAAGGAAGTAAAGATGGCTGAGAAACATCTTAAAATGTGTTCAACATCATTAATAATTAAGGAAATGCAAATTAAAACCACACTAAGGTATCATCTGACTCCAATAAGACTAGCCAAGATCAAGAAAACAAAAGACACCAAATGCTGGAGAGGTTGTGGAGAAAGGGGAACACTCATCCACTGCTGGTGGGAATGTAAACTGGTACAACCACTGTGGAAAGCAATGTGGAGAACCCTTACAATACCAAAAATGAGCCTACCACCTGACCCAGCCATAACACTCTTGGGTATATACCCACAAGATGCATCCTGCCACAAAGATACATGCACAGCTATATTTATTGCAGCTCTCTTCACAATAGCAAACAGTTGGAACCAACCCAAATGCCCCTCAACCGATAACCGGCTAACAAAAATGTGGTATATCTACACAATGGAGTTCTATGAAGCAGTAAAGAAAGATGACATCATGAGCTTTGCTGGTAAATGAATGGAATTCAGGGGAAGCAATTATACTAAGTGAAGTAACACAGTCCCAGAAAAAAAAAAAAAAAAGATGAGTGGTTTTCCTCATTTGTGGATGCTAACACCAAATGCCCAGTCGTCAGGCAAACTGAGCAACTTCATTATTACATTTCATTGTACCTGAAAGCAACTATGCGATTACAATATGAATCTATAAATGGGCTCTAGAATTGTCCTACCACTTATACTCACACATTGTAATAACCATATATAGATGAAGGATATGTAATCACATTCTAAAAAAAGAATGGAAAGTTACATGACTTTATACCTGCATGCAAATTTACTGTTATATGTGAATCTCTAAATGTGTTTAGGAATCAACCTATAGTTTATTTTCAGAATTTTTAATTTTGACTTATGTGTGGTGTGCATACATGCATATTTTGGAATAATATAAAAAATTAAAAAAAGAAATTGGAATCAAACCAGAGCAGTAAATCTCAGCCAAGACTGTCACAGTGGTAAGGATCATTTTGTGAAAATTCTTAATGTCCCATGTTTGCTGATTTAGTCTTGGAAAAAAATTATCGTAATAGAACAGACGAACTTGATTAAAAAGCAAGTGCAGCACAGCTTTCATTTTGATTTGCTACTAACGGCTGAGTATTTACAAGTCTTCCTACCATCTTTTTTTTTGCATTTCCATTGAAACTCAGTTACATGACACATGTTATTTCTTCCCACTCCTATTAAAAATCTGCTGAAATATATTTTGTTACTTCACATTGCTTAAGAGTTAGTGTTCCCTCTTCTCATCCAACAATCAGTAAGTGAATTCTGGTTTGAACTCCTTTTAGAACAGACTTTTCTCTGAAGGACTGATGATCAGTTTCATAATGTATGGCCTCCTTAAGGCATTGGGAGTGAATGTTCTTTCTGCTCTGTATCATCTTATTGTTTTAGCTTTTCATTCCTCTCATTACAAAGTAACTATATACATTGCAGAAATTTAATGTGTTAAGTCTATTGCCTTGTTAACAAATTAACTGAGAATGTAGTGGCTTTCTGCAACAATGACATGGTCTTAATTTTTGTAGGTCAAGCAGTGAAATTCAGCTAGGAAGCCAATGTAATTATTTATTTACTTCTTAGAGGTCATAATTTTGATACATATGTGATGGTCGTATATGTTGGAGCAATACAAAAGGGAGGGAACAACAACAACATAAAGACTGGGTCAAAGAACTCACTGATCCAGTTAAATTCTGCCCCAAACAACAAGCCTCTGCAGTGAAAAACTTCGGAAAGACTGAGAGAAAGATGCAAGACGTGTATGGCAGAATGCATGAACTGGGGTGGGGGGGCAAGGAGAGGGGAATGTATCTAAATTGAACTGAAAGATAATCTATTAAATATATAAATCATCAATAAAAGTATTTAAAAAAGAAAATTAACAAAGTCAAAAAAGTGACTAAATTCAAATTAATAAAAGAAAAGAAAACAAAAGTCACCAAATGCTGGAGAGGTTGTGGGGAAAGGGGAACACCCATCCACTCCTTGTGGGAATGTACACTGGTACAACCACTGTGGAAAGCAGTGTGGACAACCCTTAAAAGACTCAAAATGAGCCCACCACCTGACCCAGCTATACCACTCCTGGGTATATGGCCACAAGAGGCATCCTACTGCAAAGATACATGCACAGCTATGTTTATTGCAGCTCTCTTCACAATAGTAAAGAGCTGGCACCAACCCAAATGCCCCTCAACTGATGACTGGATAACAAAAATGTGGTACATCTACACAATGGAGTTCTAAGCAGCACTAAAGAAATATGGCATCATGAACTTTACAGGTAAATAGATGGAAATTGAAGCCATTATGCTAAATGAAATAACACGGTCTCAGGAAAAAAAGGTGAATGGTTTCCCTCATTTGTGGGTCCTAACACCAAATTCCGAGTGGGCAGGCAAACTGAGCAACTTTAATATTATATTTCATTGCATCTGAAAGCAATTGTGCTATTATAATGTGAATCTCTTAATGGGCTCTAGAAGTGACATACCACTTGTATTCATACATTGTAATTACCATATATGGGTGGAAGATTTGTCTTCATATTCTGAAAAAAGAATGTAGATTTACTTCTTGTTAAGTGAATGCAACTTTACTGTTAAAATGTGAATCTCTAAATGTGTTTTGGAATTGACCTATAGTTTATTTTCAGATTTTGTAATTTTGATTTAGGGGTGGAGTGTATATATGCATATTTTGGAATAATATATAATCAAAGGGAACAAAAAAAGAGAGAGAAAAACCTATTCAAATAACTGACCAAAACAATAAGTGTGCATTGAAAAGGTTATAAAAGACTGAGAAAAATATGCAAGACAGGACTTAACATGTATGACAGGATCCATGAGCTCTGGTAGGGGGTGGGGGGGGATAAGGGGTGGGCATGGATGGGGGAATGAGTCCAAATTTGATTAAGAAATGTTGTATATCACGACATGGGTGCACAAACCTGCATGCAGACAGTACATTCCTACACATACAGAAATAAATAAAATAAAATAAAATAAAAATATTAAAAAAAAGAAATGTATGAAATGTGCTCAATAAAAATAAAAAGCATAACATTTTCCTATATTATTAGTTACTATAGTATCATCTAATTTTATAAAACAGTGGGAAATTTCTAGGATACAAATATTAATAAGGTAGAATATAAATTACAGTGTAATTTCTCACAATTATAGCTAATATTTAAGATAATATAAAACCTTACCAAGTATTTAAATGGCATATTCTTTTCCATAAGCTAAAGAGATTAAAAAATACTTTCACTCCTTTCCATGAAACACTTTTACCTGAGATTTAGAGTTTACCCAACCAAAACCAATCTTTAATTACAACATAATTAGAATATCAAATCAAGCACATTTACTTTTGGGGGATTCTATTAAAGACCCAGAGTGCAATAAAGTTGGTATTCGTAAATATTTACTAAGAACTTTGTAAGAGCCGGGCGTGGTGGTGCACACCTTTAATCCTAGCACTTGGGAGGCAGAGGCAGGTGGATGTTTGTGAGTTCAAGGCCAGCCTGGTCTACATAATGAGTTCCAGGACAGCCGGAGCTACAAAAAAAAAAAAAAAAAAAAAAAAAAAAAAAAAAAAAAAAAAAACTTTGTGAAAACAATTGTTGCCTATAAATGAATCAAATTTACCCAAATGAGGGCTTTCTACTTGTTCTAGAGAAAAGTAAATCAAACACTGAATCCTTTTCAAAGAGAAGAAAAGTCATTTCTATGATCTGCTTTCAGATTCTCTCTAATATCAGTGATAACAGAATCATCAGAATGGAGTTTCCCAATTGTAAACTGGATGTCTCATTAACACCTTAGCAGATGCCCTGGACAAAAATTCTCTATTTAAGTCTGCTCAAACATAGAGAGAAAAACTGTGTTTTTTTATGATTTTTTCTGAGAATACTGGGAGCTGCTGCTACTGAAATAGTATAAGAAACGTCTTAGCAGAGAGAAAAGCAGTATACTTCAAAATACGAAAGCAGTGAGAAACTGCAGGATGGGAAATAGACTACAGCAAAATATAACAAGCTAAATCCATGTGTCAGGTATGCATTGGGGTACAGAAAGCCTGAGAAACTAGGAGAAAATTTCACTGCAACATTGGATATCATTCAGACCAACAAAAGCAATCCTGTGAAGAACAAGAATAACATTAAAGAAAAGTCACAATCAGATGGGTGGGTACCTCAAACAGCAAATCCTACAGGACCTAATCTTCCCTCTGTGAAGCATATTATAGATTCCACAGGCAGTTGTCTACCTCATAAGTACAAAATGGCTTGCAGAAAAAGAAGACAAAATGCAACACTTAACTATTCCTCCCCTCACTGCCTTCATAGCTGGCAAGTAACTAAGGTTCTTTAGGCAGTATTAAACACAATGATATTAGTGGGTGGCATTGCTCAGTGTCTTTGTGGAAGCCATTTAATATGATAATGAGAAATATACTGCTCTAAATAACATCTGTGAAGTAATAAAAAGGCCACAAAGAGACTAAAATAATGACACAATGGAGATTTATTCTTACCCTAAAATGTTGAAGTTATTATGAAGCAGTCTTTCACTTTTTTTCTCTATGTACAATTAAAATTATTGGCTCACTTAGATAAATGAAAAAGGATTTGAACAACTATAACTTGCTGTGGACCAAACAATGTAATCATTCTATCAATGTGGTTTATTGGTAACATATCTTTTTCCCCCAGTGAGGTGAAACATCAATCACAATACCTCAGTAATGGCTTATATTAATGAAGAAATAAATATTAATATAAAGTTTTATTTTTCTGTCACTTGTAACAGATTTAACTAATAGTAGAATTTAATAGTAAGCTAGTGTATGATTTAAAACACTTTAGGTTAATTTTGTGTTATGAAAAAATAAGCAAAAACAAATACTCTATTATTTTTGTTATTTTCTGGTCAATTTGCATGTTACGTTATCCACTTTCTTTGCTATTTCCATAAATTCTATCTTTCCAGGGTGAATGTTTATAATGAACTTATATATTTTTCTTTCATTTTTGAAGTTTTTTAACAATATTTTTGTTACTGTTATTTTATATGTATGAGTGTATTGCCTGCATGTGTGTAAGTGCGCCAGTGCTACAATGACCACGGAGTTCAGAAGAAGGTGTTGGATCCCCTGCAACTGGAGTTATGGATGGTTGTTAGGTGCCATGTGGGTGCTGGGAATCACACCCAGATCCTCTGTAGTAGCAGCAGAGCTCTTAAACACCAAGCCATCTCTCCAGCCACCTTTTGAAGATTTTTAAAGATTTATTTAATTTTTATTTATGTGTATTCATGTGAGAATAGGTATATACCACATGAGTGCAGGTGGCCTCAGGACCCAGAAAAGGAAGCTCAATCCCCTAGAGTTAGAGTTCCAGGCAGTTGGGAGCCACCCAATGGGAGTACTGGGAATCAAATTGGTCCACAAGAAGATCAGCAAGTGCTCTTCAATGTTGAGCCTTCTCTCCAGTCCCAGATTTAAAAAATATATATTTGTGTCAATTCAGCAATTTCACATAAAATATTTGATTATATGCTGGCTGGGTGGCACACACCATTAACTCCAGCATTTGGGAGGTAGGGGCAGGCGGATCTATGAAAGTTCAAGGCCAGCCTGGTCTACATAGTGACTTCCAGGACAGTTGGGGCTACAGGGAGACCATGTCTCAAAAACACACACAATATAAGTATTTGATTATTTTCAGAGCTCCTTCCCCTTCTACAAATGCAGAGTCCTTACTATGTCCTTCAACTTTGTGTTTTCTATTAATTTTTACCATACTTTTAATTTATTGTGCAAACTATTTACAAAATATTTTAATCATATTTAGATATCCTTCCAAATATTCATCCATCTTTCTATCTTCCTTACCAAGTTTGTACACTACATATGTCTATCGTATCTGGTTTGTCTTCCTAAATGCCCTTCAGTGTGGATTCATCACAAGAATCTGTCCAGTCTAAGTCTCTTCCTCGAATGAGACTGAATCTGTCCTTTCCAGCAATCATTGATTGCCAGTAGTTGCTCAGGTAGGATTGGACTTTCTTACTTTTTCAAGTCTGTTTTGGGATTTGTCTCCAGCCCAAATTTTATATATATATCTATATCTAATTATATTAAATATATATATCTATATAGATCTTTTTTTGTGCATGTTTTGTGTGCGTTGAGTTTTGTATGTAAGTGTGAGGGATGTTTAATCTCCTGGAACAACACCTCAGACGCATCCCTAATATGGCTTGTTTGGACCCTGCTACCTTCATCATCTTCTGCACAAGAGTCAGCAAGCATTTCTTATTATAAGATATCTCATATGTGCCTGAAGACTCTCCTTATCTGAATTTCCAGCTTGAAAACTCTAATGATGCGTTTGCAGAGGACACCTCACTGTGTAAGAGCACTTATTGCACAAGCATGAGGGCCTGAGTGCAAAACAGCAGCACTCATGTTAAAGCTGGGTGTTGCCATGCATCCGTGTAACTCTAGTGCTAGGGACTGGGAAAGGGAAGGCAGTTGGCTCACAGCATATTGGCCAGCCAGCATAGAGAAAACAGTAAGTTCCGCTCTAGAGTTGAAACCCTATCTGTTTTTTTTAATTTAAAAATTTTAATTTTTTTAAGGGATTCTCACAAAAAAGACACAGTTGTTTTAGTCACAGGATTATACGATGCTGCAACTAGATTTGCTTTGCAGATACTAGTCCATTGTACTGAGTAGTCCAAAGTGCAAGACTCATGTGTGCGATGAGTCAGACTTATCTCAAAGTGATGCATCCGTGATTCCCATTCAGGTGCCGAACTTTAGCATCAGATGTATCTCAGTTCCAGCTTTTCCTGATTGTTCAGATTCACCTATCTTACTCCCAAGCCCCTACCAGATCTACCACGCCTCCTCTCGAGTTTGTTCCGTTAGCGCTTTTGGGAAAGGGGCACTCATGTGGGCTGAGAAGGAAACAGTCTAATTCTTTGGAGTTGTCATGTTGGATCTCGGTCGTTTCTCGTTTGTTTCCGTCACGGTTGACAGCTTCACAGTGATACTTTTTTGTCTAACAAAGCTCAAGCTATTGGACTGTTCAGGCATTTAAGCAGTACCACTTATTGTGTCAAGCGTAAGCTTGTGAGCATAGAACACAGATGCTTGGTTGGTATGCTAATCCGCCAACTGTGGTTTCTCTATAAAGGGTGACAAGTTCTTATTGTGGCTTATAACATCGCCTAACCACTAGAGGACATAAGCTTGTGGCATCCGCTGTGAGTTATTCCTCCAAGGAGAGAGCTAATAGCCAAATAGTTTTGGGATATAATATAGACACTTGGCTGCCACTGTTGCACTGTATCTCCAGGCTATTGAGGTGTAGCTGATATTTTCGGAGGAGTCTTGTTTGTCTCAGGGAGACCAATATTTTGCTGTACTGCTGTATAGGGAACAAAGCACAGAATGATAGAGCAGGACACCCCATGACCTCTAGCCTCTGCAGTTGAACATACCAGTGTGCACACTATATGTACGCATGTACACACCACACACACACACACACACTCACACACACACACACAAAGGCACACTTAAAAATTACCTTGACATTCCTACTGCTGTCCACTTTTTTATCAGGCCTGATACTAGGAGGATCTGCACATATTTGGGTCGTGTCTTACACAGCACTTAAGAAAATCAGGACAATTCCTCAGTTGAAGACCCCTACTCAGATGATTCTAAAATGGGACAAATTGATACAAAAACCAACCACCACAGTATAGAATGATATCATTAGTAAATAGGATTCTTTCACTTCCCTCCTTTTTATGTCACTTTTATTTCCTTCTGACATCCTATTACTGTAGCTCAGACTTAAGCACTAGAGTGAACAGGAATGACAAGGCACCTTGTCTTGATCCTGATTTTAGTGGGGATGGTTTGAGTATTTGCATCCTTAGCTATAAGGGAAATGTGCGCTTAAACTACTTGAAGATTTTGTCTCAGCTCATTCAGAATGTTCAAGGCTAGGAATACAAACTGGGAAAGGGGATCATGTGACTCAACTATGCCCCTAATATACAAAGTAATGTTACAGCCTAATTCAGAGATGCATATTCACATTCATTGCAACTCAATTCACATTAGCTAAAAAAATCAAATCAACCTAGGTGTCCATCAACAAATGAATGGATAAGATAAATGTAATACATATACACAAGATACTATTACTCAGCAGTAAAGAAAATAAACTCATGGAATTTGCAGATAACTGGGTGGAACTTGACAAAACTTACGCAAGGTGAGATCACCCCAGCCCAGAAATACAGAAGTCTCAAATTCTCTCATTTGTGAACCCTAGCTTCTAGTCTTTGAATGTTTAACCTGGAATACATGTGGTAGCCAGGCATCTAGAAATGGGCCACTTTAGATAGATGCCTTATGGGAGGAGATTGTAAAATATACGTAAAGAGGATTTAGAGAGAAGGCCTTCTTGGGGTGGAAAGTCTCAAGTACGGTGGAGGATGGGGAATAGGCAAATGAGGTATTGGTAGAATTCTTAACAAAAATGAAAGATGCATTAAAAGCTTTGTAGAAACGTACTATTTTCCAGCCCAATAGAAAACTATAAATTGGGCTGGAGAGATGGCCTAGCGGTTAAGAGCGCCGACCGCTCTTACAGAGGACCCGGGTTCGATCCCCAGCACCCACATGGCGGCCAAGAGCCGTCTGAAACTCCAATTCCAGGAGAACTCCAGTTCCAGGGGAATCTGACGCCCTCTTCTGACCTCCGCGGCACTGCACGACACGGGTGCACAGACCTGCATACAGACAGTACATTGATACACATATAGAAATAAATAAAATTAAAAAAAAACTATAAATTAAAACAGACACTAGAATATAAATAACATGAAAGGAGTGGGGATACACATACCATAAATGATGTATGTGGAGATAGTTAAATTTGAAGAAGCTTTATAGAAATTTCCTAATTTATAAGCTACTGAAAAATATACAATTAATATCTTATTAAGTAAGGGTTTGAACAGAATTAGTGTCCAAGGATGGACAATTTTACTCGGGGAAGACATAGATTATTAAATAAATTCTCAATACAAGGCCAAGGACACCTTCCTAAAGTCATGTGTTAAGGAGGCCCCCAGAGGCACCCAAAACAACATGGGCTATTGGCATAGCTCTTGACTGCTCACAGTAATTGGGTGGTGGTAGCATATTTCTGAAAATATGACACACTTTGGATTCACGACATAGAAACATAACCCTGATTCTGACCAGGAAACTCTGCTGGCTAGCTTACGTAGTACCAGAAGATACTACCTTAAACGGTGCAGGCCTTTTCACATAAGATTGACTTCCTGACAAGATGTGTCCAACTGTGCAATAGTATCATGAAGGTTATGAAGTAACCAGCCACATTTGATTGTTGTGAGACTTATTTCACAGGAAAGAATTTATGCCTGATAGTCTAACTTGGATACAAACCATGGGTAGAGAACTCATAGGCTCTTAGGGAAGCCTACTGTTATATTAAATGGACATGTGGTCAAACTGTACTCAAAATATTTATATATACACTAATAGATTTGTGCTGCCCTCAGCTTTGGTCAGAGAAGCTCATTTTTGCAAACATAGTGGTTGATGTACAGCCTAATAACTGGTAAAAGTGCCCAGGAAAAAAAAAAACTGTGAGTGTTCAGCTGTGGGGTCATTTATGTCAGCCTCCTACTATCCACAGCTTAGGGAACTTTCTAGAAGCAGAGGTCAAAAGAATGTAAGACCTGGAGAATGGGATGGAAAGCTGTGAAATGGTGGCTACTAGACATGACATGGCTTTGGCACACATCAGTTCACACCACCTGTGGTTTGGGCGGGAAGTACCATATGGAGTTGGAGGGAATTAGTGGTAGATGGATATGATGAATGTATACTTTACAAATTATGGAACAAAGAATAAAGAATATTATTTTAATAAACAAGCAGATAGTGTTCTGAAAACCAGTTTTTAGCTCTAGAGTACACAGGAAGAAATGCCTCATTTCCTCAGAGGGTCAGTGCTTTTGTTTTTCTATGCAGGTCTTTAACATCTTGAATGAATGAGGCCCACCGAAAATGGGCAGGGAGAAGTGTTTTATTCAATGCACTGATTTAAAGGTTAATCACATTCCAAGCTACCGTCATTTAGTGCAATGTTTGAACAAATATTGGTTTAGCTTAAGATGCTATCAAGTTGACACAAAAAATAAGATTTATTTATCTTAAAAATATACTCTGATTCAAATTGCTTCCTAAATATCATCAATGGATTTCATGTTAATTCTCTCTCTTATCACTTCACTTGTTTGATCCATGCCAAGAACTTAAACATGTTAGCCTATGTTACCTTTACTTAATACAGCAGGAATTACCCTTAGCATTTCTCTGAACTTCCTACTGCATATGGATATGCTTGATTGATCCACTAACCTAATAATCCCTTTCTCTGCCTCCTCTTTAAATGTATGTCCACTTTCTCTCCTTAATCCACAAATTCTTCCACAGCACTGCCATTCCCTAAAATGACTTCCACGTTCCTGTTTGATAACTGATTACCAAATTCATGTGGTCTCTCACCCAGATGCATAATCCAGTTTCACCATTAGTACTTCACCCACAGCAAGGACTGAATGAATTTTCCCCTGCACACCTGATTCCTCTTTAGTAAATGCTGCCAAATCATTTACAATGGCTTGAGTTCTCCTTTACTTAGTTAGTAAGTCCTTCCCTTCTGTAACTCCAATTCATAGTGTCTTGTATTTTTATGTATGTAACGCCCTCCTAAGTTGTAAAGTAAATCCTTAACTATATTCCACAATTTTCAACAACAATACTTTGTGTTTTTTCCACCTCTGGAAATCTGAATCTGAAAGGAATGATCCACAACTCAGTAGTGACTAACATCATAAGGTAAATATGCATTAATTTTCAGATTTATTTTGTCTGTACGTATAACAATAGGAAAGTAAAACCAGAGTGCTTCTACTCAGAAGATAAATTCTAGGAAGAATAAAAATGATGTTTTGCAAATCTTCCATTACCTGGCTTTAGCAATATCACAGCAGCAGCTACTCAAGACCATATCCCAGGTGACTTTTCTTTCTAAAAGTATGTTAAATACTGTATTTTCTGCTAGCTTTTATTTTCTTGAAAATTATTCCTTTCATGCATACATCCTATAGAACTTTTTCCAGGGTTTCATTCTGAAGGCTCAAGCCATTAATACTGTTAAGAGAACCCCTATAGAAAAGATTGATAAGACTGAATCCCTCCCTCTCTGTCTACAACTTTTTTTACAAATGATTTACAGGACAGCCAGGCCGCACACACTCTGTGCCCAGTTACTCAGGTGGGGTCCTGCGCACAGGACAAAAGAGCAAACCACACCCCACCCCCTCAAGCTACTGATACTGTGGTAGAAATTATAAACTGTGGGTGCTATGGTTTACTGTGGTAGGGAGGACCAAGCAGTGTCAGTGATGTGAGGCTGCATAGCCAAAACCGAGGAAGAAACCAGCAGTAAGCAAACTGAGTGACCAACCAGTCCTCCATATTAACATTTGAGATTAGCAACGAAAGCCAAATAAATAAACAAATGGGGAAAAACAACAACAACAACAACAACAACAACAAAAATACACATGCCAAAGACACAACGGAAAAACAATATGGAAAAAGCTCAAAAAAAAAAAAAAATTCCCCACTGAACTCAACCAATCCTATAGAAGATCCCAACAATGAGATCTCCCTGGAAGGAAACCAAGACACCACCCTTAGAAGAACAGTTGTAGACATATTCAAAGACTATAAAGTACAAATCAGAGAACTAATGGGAGAGAATGAATAACTCATGAAGGAACTAGAAGAAAAGATGATAAACTCCGGAAAGAACTAAAAGGAGAGATTGACAAACTCAGAAAAGACCTAGAGGAAGAGAAATACAAACTCCGAAAAGAGAGAGAATGACAAACTCCAAAAGGAAGTGGAAATACTGAGGCAAGCACAGAATGAAATAAAAAAGGAAATTGAGCATTCATCCAATCAGCAGGAAAGGATGGGAAAAAGCATCAGAAGCAGAATGGACGAAGCAGAAAAAAGAATATCAGACCTACAGAATAATACAGAGCAGCTAGAAACCTCAACTAAAGATTATGAAAAAATTTTTAAAAAACACAAGAGTGGAACAACCAGGAAATGTGGGACACTATGAAAAGACCATTCCAGGACAGCTTGGGCTACAGGGAGACCCTGTCTTGAAAAGTCCGAAAAAAAAAAAAAAAAAAAAGAAAAAAACAAAACCGCCCCAAACAAGAAAAAAAAAAAAAAAAAAAAAAAAAAAAAAAAAAAGGAAAAGACCAAACCGCCACATCATAGGGATAGAGGAAGGAGAAGAATCTCAAGAGAACGGTATTGATCAGATCTTCAACAGAATAACAGAAGAAAATTTCCCCAAAATAAAAAAAAAACAAACCCATAGAAATAGAAGAAGCACATAGAACACCAAATAGACAAGACCAGAAAAGAAATTCCCCATGTCATACCATAGTTAAAAGAGTAGATGCTGAAAACAAAGCAGGGATTGTTCAACGTATGTAAATCAATAAATATCATAAAACACATAAATGGACTGAAAGACAAAAACCACATGATCATCTCAATTGATGGAGAAAAAGCTTTTGACAAAACCCAGCATCCCTTCGTGCTTAAAGTCTTAGAGGAAATTGGACTGGGGGGATCATTCCTCAATGTAATCAAAGACATATACAAGAAACACATAGCCAAGATCATCCTAAATGGAGAAAAGTTGGAAGCATTCCCCTTAAAGGCAGGAACATGACAAGGCTGTCCACTATAGCACTCCTCTTCAATATAGTGCTTAAAAATCTTGCTAGGGCAATAAGGAGAGAAAGCAAAATGAAAGGAGTACTAATTGGCAAAAGAGGAAGTAAAACTATCCCTTTTTGCAGGCGATATGATAGTTTACATAAGGGATGCTAAAACTTCCACCAGAAAACTCTTAGAAATGATTAAGTTTCAGTAAAATGGTGGATACAAAATAAACCTAGAAAAATCAGTAGCCTTTTTTTCAGTTCTTTTTTTATTATTATTTATCACTGATGTTTTGTGTATTTCATACATCATTTTTCAATTCAGTTCAGGCATATCCCCTTTTCCCTTCCCCCATGCCACTCCACCCCAGATCATGAATTATGCCATAATTGTCCTGCATCTTTCTCTCAGTCTATTTTTTATGCTTAGTAATTCACATTTTCCCCCATTAATTTTATATTATTCTAAAATATGGATACATACTCTTCACCCGTATATAGTAATTACAGAGCCTGAAAATTGTTGGGTGGATTCTAGAGCCCGTTGAGGGATTGACATTTCAGATAAACAGAAATATAACAATAATGTCATTCAGCTTGCCTTTTGTCTGGGGGATTTGGTGTTAGCATCCACAAATGAGGGAAACCATTCTCTGTCTTTCTGGGACTGTTACTTCACTCAGCATAATGGCTTTGAGCTCCATCCATTTACCTGCAAAGTTCATAATGCCATCTTTCTTTACCACTGAATAGTACTCCATTGTGTAGATGTACCACATTTTTGCCATCCACTCGTCTGTTGATATGCATTTGGGTTGGTTCCAGCTCTTCGCTATTGTGAAGAGAGCTGCAATAAACATGGATGTGCATGTGTCTTTGTGGTAGGATGAGTCATTGGGGTATATATCCAGAAGTGGTATGACTGGGTCAGGTGATAGGCTCATTCTGATTCTTTTAAGCATTCTCCACATTGCTTTCCATAGTGATTGTACAAGTTTACATTCCCACCAGCAGTGGATGAGTGTTCCCCTTTCCCCACAACCTCTCCAGCATCTGTTGTCTTTTTGTTTTCTTGATCTTAGCTAGCCATATTGGAGTGAAATAATATCTGAAAGTTGTTTTGATTTGCATTTCCTTAATTATTAATGATGTTGAACACTTTTTGAGATGTTTCTCAGCCATCTTTAATTCCTCACTGGTGAAGACTCTGTTCAGCTCTTTACTCCATCTTTTGAATATGAGTACATCATTTGTCTTCTTACTTCTTTGTTTTTTGAGTTTATATATTCTTGACGTTAATGCTCTGTCAGAGGTGTCACTGGTAAAGATTTCTTCCCACTCTGTGGGTTTTCTCTTTACCTCCTTTATTCTTTCTTTTGCTATACAGAAGCTTTTGAGTTTTTTAATTTTTTTTTAAATTTTATTTATTTCTGTGTGTGTATGAATGTACTGTCTGCCTGCAAGTTTGTGCACCCATGTCGTGCAATGCCGCGGAGGTCAGAAGAGGGTGTTGGATTCCCCTGGAACTGGAGATCTCCTGGAATTGGAGTTTCAGATGGTTCTCGGCCGCCATGTGGGTGCTGGGGATCGAACCCGGGTCCTCTGTAAGAGCGGTCGGCGCTCTTAACGGCTAGGCCACCTCTCCAGCCCTGAAGCTTTTGAATTTTATGAGGTCCCATTTCTCGACTGTTGACCTTAATTCCTGTGCAGCTGCTGTCTGATTTAGAAAGTCCTTTCCTAAGCCTATGTCTTGTAAGTTGTTGCCAACTTTTTCTTCTTTCACCTTCAGGGTTTCAGGCTTCACGTTAAGATCTTTGATCCACTTGCAGTTGATTTTTTACAGGTAGGGGATTAATTTTGTTCTTCTATAAATGACGATCTAATTTTGCCAGCACCATTGTCTGAAAATGCTATCCTTCCTCCACTGAGGGTTTTTTTCCCCTTTGTCAAATATGAGGTGGCTGAAATTGTATGAGCTCAAGTTTGAATCTTCAGTTTTGTTCCATTTGTCAATGAGTCTATTTTTTTCCATTGATCAATGGGTTTATTTTTGTGCCAGTACCAGGCTGTCTTTATGACAATGGCCCTGTAATATAGCTTTAAGTCTGATAGAGCAATGCCCCCTCTATTGCATTTTCCACTCAGGGTTGCTTTAGCTATTTGGGGTCTTTTGTTTTTCCATATGAATTTAAGGACTTTTTTTTCCAAGTCCGTGAAGAAGCTCATAAGGATTTCGATTGGGACTGCATTGAATCTGTATATTAATTTGAGTAAAATGGACATTTGTACTATATTAATTTTTCCAATCCATGAGCATGGGAGGTCTTTCCACCTTTTTGATGTCATTTTCAATCTCCTTCTTCAGGGCATTAAAATTTTTGTTGTAGAGGTCTTTGTTATCTTTGGTTACTTCTGTTCCCGGGTATCTTATTATTTTTGAGGGTATTGTGAGTGAGAAGGTTTTCTTATATTCCTTCTCCACTTGTTTATTGTTGGTGTAAAGAAAGACTACTGATTTTTCTAGGTTAATTTTGTAACCTGACACTTTACTAAAACTCTTAATCGTTTCTAGAAGTTTTCTGGTGGAGTTTTTAGCAACCCTTAAGTAAACTATCATATCATCTGCAAAAAGGAATAGCTTAACTTCTTTTCTGATTAGTACTCCTTTAATTTCTTTCTCTTGTCTCATTGCCCTAGCAAATATTTCGAGCACTATGTTGAAGATGTGTGGTGATAGGGGGCAGCCTTGCGGGGTTCCCACCTTTAAGGGAAATGTTTCCAATTTTTCTCCATTTAGGATGATGTTGGGAGTGGGTTTGCTATATATGGTTTTGATCATGTTGAGGAACGTTCTTTCAGTCCCATTCCCTCTAGGACTTTAAACATGAAGTGATGCTGGATCTTGTCAAAGGCTTTTTCTGCATCAGTTGAGATGATGGTGTGATTTTTTTTCTTTTAGTCCATTTATGTGTTTTATAATATTTATTGATTCACATAAGTTGAACCATCCCTGCATCTCTGGTATGAATCCAACTTGATCATAATGGATGATCTTTTTGATGTGTGTCTGCATGTGATTTCCAAGTATTTTGTTGAGAAATTTTGCATCTATGTTCATTAGTGAGATGGGTCTATAGCTTTCTTTTTTGCTTGCATCTTTGCCTGGTTTTGGTATTAGAATGATGCTGGCTTCATAAAAGGAGTTTGAGAGAATTCCCTCTGTATCCTTCTAAACAGTTTGAGTAGCAATGGTTGTAGGATCTCTTTAAATGTTTTATAGAATTATGCCATGAAACCATCTGGACTGGGGCTTTTTTGAGTTGGGAGGTTTTTAATTTTATTTATTTATTTATTTTTATGTGTATGAATGTATTGTCTGCATGCAGGTCTGCGCACCCGTGTCGTGCGATGCCGCGGAGGTCAGAAGAGGGTCTCGATTCCCCTGGAACTGGAGTTCTCCTGGAACTGGAGTCACAGACGGTTCTCAGCCACCATGTGGGTGCTGGGGATCGAACCCGGGTCCTCTGCAAGAGCGGTCGGCGCTCTTAACCGCTAGGCCATCCCTCCAGCCCCGAGTTGGGAGGTTTTTAATTATGTCTTCAATTTCCTCAAATATTTTGGGCCTGTTTAAACTGTCAATCTCTTCTTGGTTAAACTTTGTTAGTCCAGGATTTCAAATATTCATCCATTTCTCTTAGATTTTCAAATTTAGTGGAGAATAGGTTTTGTAAGTATTCCCGTATGATTTTCTGGATATTTGTCTATTGTGATGTTTCCCCTTTCACCCTTTCATCATGAATACTATTGATTTGGAGTAGCTCTCTCTTCTTCTTTTTTTTAGTTAACTGGGCTAGAGGTCTGTCTATTTTGTTTATCTTTTCAAAGAACCAGCTTTTGTACTCATTGATTGATTTTATGTATTGTTTTCTTTGTTTCTATTTCATTGATTTCTACTCTGAATTTTTGTTATTTCTTCCTGTGTGTTGGGTTTAGGGTCCATTTATTGTTGTCTCTCAAGTGTTTTTAGCTGCAGTGTTAGATCGTTTTCTTGTTCCCTTTCTGTTTTTTTTTTTTTTTTTGATGTGGGTGCTTAGGGTTATAAATTTCCCTCTTGAGACTGCTATTTATTTATTTATTTATTTTTATTTTCATATGTGTATGAATGTACTGTCTGCATGCAGGTTTATGCACCCATGTCATGCAATGCCACGGAGGTCAGAAGAGTATGTCAGATTCCCCTGGAACTGGAGTTAAAGACGGTTCTCAGCTGCCATGTGGGTGCTGGGGATTGAACCCGGGTCCTCTGCAAGAGCAGTCAGTGCTCTTAACTGCTAGGCCATCTCTCCAGCTCGAGACTGCTTTTAAAGTATCCCACAGGTTTTGTTGTTTTGTATTGTCTTTTTCCTTCAGTTCCATGAATATTTTTATTTCACTCTTTATTTCTTCCCTGACCCATTTGTTATTCAGGATTGTGTTGTTGAGTCTCCATGTGTTCTTGTAGCTAGTTGCACTTATTCTGAAGGTTTATTGCAGTGTGGCCTGATAAAATGCATGGAATAATTTTTATTCTTTTGAATTTGTTGAGGTTCCTTTTGTGCCCCAGTATGTGGTAGATTTTGGAGAATGTCCAGTGAGGTGCTGAGTAGAAAGTATATTCTCTGGTATTTGGGTGGAATATTCTGTACATGTCTGTGAGGTCCATTTGGTGTATTGTATTGTTTAGTTCTGATGTCTATTTATTTTTTGTCCAGTTGATATATCCAAGGGGCTCAGTGGGGTGTTAAAGTTTTTCCACTATTAGTATGTTAGGATTAATCTGTGTCTTGAGGTCCTGTAGAGTTGTGTTTATAACGTTAGATGCACCAGAGTTTGGTGCATAGACATTTAGGATTGTGAGTCTTCATGGTTCAAGGATGTAATGGCCCTCTGTCTCTTCTGATTAAATTTACTTCAAGATGTATTTTCTCTGATATTAGAATAGCCACTCCAGGTTGTCTCTTGGTATATTTGTTTGAAATATTTTTTTTTTGCATCCTTTCACTCTAAGTTGGTGTCTTTCCTTGAGGGTGAGATGGGTTCCTTGTAGACAGCATATGGAAGGATTCAGTTTTTCATCCATTCTAAAAAAAAAAAACATCAACTATGAAGACACTAGACAAAACTAGTCTTTGCCCATCCATTTGTCCCCCATTACAGCTCCACTGCAGGGCTTTAGAATACAGTTCTATTCACATCAACATATCTACAAAAACACCACACCAAAGATATCTAAATCATATGTACCAAAGTAATAGATGGCTTGATGTGTTGACACATGACACAAACCTCCAAATCACATAACATACAGTGTAGGTTAAATGGAACAGAGGCACAGGTGAAAGGACAGAAAACTATTACATTTAATGAGATGCAGGGGAAACTAACTTTATTGTGTAAATAACCTTCAAAGTTCCAAAAGTAATAGCACACAGCGATAAATCTGATAAGATATTTGAAGGATAGCAAACATAGAAAACACCAACTATGAGAAATATTAACTATGAAAGCAGTTAACTACAAAAATAAATAAGGCAAATATGTATTCTTTCTACAAATTTTTATTTTTGAAGCAAAGATTTTGTTTAATTTTTTTATTTTATTGCAGCCAAAACAGTAGAATTAACTGTACATAATAAACTATTATATATATATATANCCAGCCCAATATTTTTTTAATGACGATCAAAATTCAAATCCCTCTGCTGGGTACGGTGATACACACCGAAATCCCCTCCCCAAAAAGGAAACAAATTCCCATAAAAAATAGAGTGTTTTTCTCCTTCAAATCAATGTTTAGATTCATATATTTTATTACAGAAACAATTAGTCTTCATCCTAAAAAATAGGAAGCAAAAGTAGCTTTTAACTATGTTTATCAAGTCTTTATCCAACACTTAGTAGTGCTGCGTGACATGGCTTCAGGTATGCAGACATGAAAGAATCAAGCACCAAGGGTAGGTTCAGAGAATGTGTCCTAGGGAACCAGATCCCCCATCTGCAGCTTTCACCTCCTCCCCTAGGGGACAAAAAAAGCTCAATTCCAAACTCTTGCCATTCTTAGCATCTTCTTGCGAAACAAATAATGATTTCTCTGCACTGTGGTACTATTAAAACCAACCTTTTACTGACAGAATTAACTATAATAAAGGATTAACTGGGGCTGGAGAGAAAGCCTAGCGGTTAAGAGCGCCAACTTCTCTTGCAGAGGACCTGGGTTAGATCCCCAGTACCCACATGGCGGCTGAGAACCGTCTTTAACTCCAGTTCCAGGGGAATCCGACATCCTCATCTGACCTCCGCAGCATTGCAGGACATGGGTGCACAAACCTGCATGCAGACAGTACATTCATACACATAAAAAATAAATAAAATTTAAAAAATAATAAAAAATAAAGGGTTAACTATAATAAAGGATTCTACAAAAGAGTGCATAAAGTATTTAAAGGTAAATAATGTCGCATCACCTCTCTCTCTCTCTCTCTCTCTCTCTCACACACACACACACACACACACACACACATACACACACACTCACACACACACGTTTTCAGTATTTCGCTTTCATAAAAGTCAAGATAACCAAAAAAAAAAAAAAATTCTGAGTATAAATGTCAGGAAAGAGGTCATCCCATAAATGTGGTCCGTGTGCAAGTATCTTCTGTGAGAGTCACTGAGCCAAATCAGTTGTCAGGTTTCAAAGACACATAGCTTTCTTTTAAGAGTTTCTTCCATGTTTTAAGGAAACATGCATTTTCTGCGCATTTCACAGGGAGCTCTTCCACCTGAGCTGACACTGCAGATGTAGCTTCAACAAGTTTAGTTAATGAAAGTGCTGCATCTCCAATCTGCAGCTCCACTTGCTCCAACGGGTCCTCCAGGGGTCCATGCCCCATTCTCAAAACCAGCCAGCCCAAGCTCACTGGAACGCTGAGCGAAGACAGAGAAGAAGGAGGCAGAGGTGACTGTGAAGCCTCCAGTTCACCCATGGGGTAGTGCCCAGACCTCCAAACCAAGTCCAGCCTTTCTTTACATCAACAATAAGCAACTGGAGAAGGAATATAAACAGGCCTTCTGAATCACAATAGCCTCAAAAGAAATAAAATATCTAGGAATAAACCTAACCAAAGAGACCAAACGCCTTTACAACAAAAATGTTAAAGCCCTAAAGAAGGAGATTGAAAATGACATCAAAAGATGGAAAGACCTCCCATGCTAGTGGATTGGAAAATTAATATAGTAAGAATGTTCATTCTACCCAAATTAATATACAGATTCAATGCAATCCCAATCAAAATCCCCATGAGCTTTTTCACAGACTTAGAAAAAAT
Source organism: Rhizomys pruinosus (assembly GCA_009823505.1). Lineage (NCBI taxonomy): Eukaryota > Metazoa > Chordata > Mammalia > Rodentia > Spalacidae > Rhizomys > Rhizomys pruinosus. The sequence goes on from VZQC01001210.1 coordinate 1,600,779, forward strand.
ATCCTTAAGTTCATATGGAAAAACAAAAGACCACGAATAGCTAAAGCAACCGTAAGTGAAAAGTGCAATACTGGGGGGATTACATTACCAGACATCAAGCCATATTACAGGGCTATAGTCATAAAGACAGCCTGGTACTGACAAATAAACAGAACGATTGACCAATGGAACAAAATTGAAGATCCAAACTTGAGCTCATATAACTTCAGCCACCTCATATTTGAGAAAGGAGCCAAAAACGCTCAATGGAGGAAAGATAGCAAATGGTGTTGGCAAAACTGGATCACCATTTGTTGGAAGAACAAAATTAAACCCCTACCTCTCACCCTGTACAAAAATAAACTCCAAGTGAATCAAAGATCTCAACCTGAAACCTGAAACCCTGAAGGTGACAGAAGAAAATGTCGGTAACAACCTACAAGACATAAGCATATGAAAAAACTTTCTAAATCAAACAGCTGCACAGGAAATAAGGACAACAGATGACAAGTGGGACCTCATCAAACTCAAGAGCTTTTGTACAGCTAAAGAAACAATCAAGGAAGTTAAGACAAAACCCACAGAGTGGGAGGAAACTTTCACCACTGATACATCTGACAGAGCATTAACATCCAGAATATATAAACTACTTAAAAAACAAAGAAGAAAACAAATGACCTATTCAAAAGATGGAGTAAAGAGGATGAACAGAGACTTCACCAGTAAGGAAGTAAAGATGGCTGACAAACATCTTAAAAAGTGTTCAACATCATTAATAATTAAGGAAATACAAATTAAAACCACACTGAGGTATCATCTCACTCCAGTAAAATTAGCCAAGATCAAGAAAACAAAAGACAGCAATTGCTAGAGAGGTTGTGGGGAAAGGGGAACACTCATCCACTACTGGTGGGAATGTAAACTGGTACAACCACTGTGGAAAGCAGTGTGGAGAACCCTTAAAAGACTCAAAATATGCCCACCACCTGACCCAGCCATACCACTCATGGGTATATACTTACAAGAAGCATTCTACTGCAAAGATACATGCACAGCTATGTTCATTGCAGCTCTCTTCACAATAGTAAAGAGCTGGCTCCAACACAAATGCCCCTCAACTGATGACTGGATAACAAAAATGTGGTATATCTACACAATGGAGATCTATGCAGCAGTAAAGAAAGATGGCATCATGAACTTCATAGGTAAATGGATGGAACTCAAAGCCATTATGCTAAATGAAGTAACACAGTCCCAGAAAAAAAAAATAGGTGAATGGTTGTCCTCATTTGTAGATGATTCCCAGTTGGCAGGCAAACTGAGCAACTTTATTATTATATTTCATTTCATCTGAAAGCAACTGTACTATTCAGATGTTAATCTCTTAATGGGCTCTAGAATTGTCCTACCACTTGTATTACACACTGTAATTACCATATATGAATGGAAGATATGTATTCATATTCTATTCATATTCTTTTTACCTGCATGCAACTTTACTGTTAAAATGTGAATCTCGGGCTGGAGAGATGGCCTAGAGGTTAAGAGCGCCGACCACTCTTGCAGAGGACCCAAGTTCGATCCCCAGCACCCACATGGCAGCTGAGAACCGTCTGAAACTCCAATTCCAGGAGAACTCCAGTTCCAGGGGAATTTGACACCCTCTTCTGACCTCCACAGCATTATGCGATGTGGGTGCACAAACTTGCATGCAGTCAGTACATTCATACACATACAGAAAAAAATAAAATTAATTAAAAAAATGTGAATCTCTAAATGTGTTTAGGAATTAACCTAAAGTTTATCTTCAGAATTTGTACTTTTGATAGTTCATATATGCATATTTTTGAATAATATAAAATTAAAGGGAGCAAAAAAAGAGAGAGAAAAACATAATAAAAAAACTGACCAGAACAGTAAACTTGTACATCGAAAAGGTTATAAAAGACAGAAAAAGATGCAAGAAAGGACTTAACACATATGACAGAGTCCATGAGCTCTGGTGGGGGGTGGGGATACGTGGGCATGGATAGGGGAAAGAGTCTAGATTTGATTGAGAATTGTATGAAATGTACTCAATAAAAATTAACTTAAAATGATTTATAGCCTCAATAAAATGATGGTATTAGAACATACACAGAATTTCTGTCTTCTGGGCTTAAGTTCTTCATGAATTATAATCTCTTCAAAGATCCTTTTCATCTTTTATTCCAATCACTCATTGTTTTGTGGCATAATATTTGCTTTTTTGGTCTTTTTGAGACAGGGTATCCCTGTAGCCCCAGCTGTATTGGAGTTTGCTCTGTAGACCAGGCTGGCCTTGAACTCACAAAGATCCGCCTGCCTCTGCCTCCCAAGTGGATTAAAGGATTAAAGGCATGCACCACCACACCCAGCTAATATTTTCAATAAATACATCTAATGTGTAAATAAATGTGGCTGTTCTAGTTTTACAGCTTCAGTTAAGAAAGTAGTTGATCAATGGGATATACAATTTTAAAGACACTCCGAGTTTTTATATCCCATAGTATTCTACTTCATATTAACATTGCTGTGCAAATGTGTGCTCTGATTACTGCCTGCCTATCACTTTTGATGAGCAGCATGTGTTTCTTAATGGTTATTGAGAAATATGTAGAATTGAGTCCCGCTCACCATTTCTATCACTGCATATGTGAGGAAGCAAAGGACTATTGAGATGTTACCATTTGCCCAGATGAATGTAAATTCACTTAAACAACTTGCATGTGTGTTGTGGCATTTAGGAATGTCAACTCATATTGACCTTATGCAGGTCTTGTTTACACAGCCATATTACTGAGAGTCCATGGGTGTGGCTTTCCTGTCATGTATAGAAGACACTCTCTAGTAGCAAACATCCTGGTCCTCTGTCTCTGAGAATCTTTCTACAAGATTCCCTTAGACTTAGGTGTAGGGGTTGCATTCTAGATGTATCATTTATAGCTAGGCATTCTTGGCATTTTAATCAACGGATGGATCTCTGTAATGGCCTCTGTTGATAAATGAAGTTTATTTGATGAGTGGTGAGAGTTGTATTTATCTGTGATTATAAGGATAAGTACTTAGAGTTTTGTAATAAATTACATTTGTTTAGAAAAGTGGAAGGCTTGTCTCTAGGGACTATGACCTCTCCAACCATGTCTAATTTGCTGTTTCTAGAATCAAGCACAGATTACTCCTAATGAGTGGAAGTTAAGTCCAGTTAGAGAGCTATTGATTACCCCTAACATAAAAGTGTCATTAGTGAATCAAACATATCCATTTTGTCATTGTTGTAGTTTGTAGGCTTTACATTTGGGAATGGATATTAATTTTTTCCTCTCTTAGTGGCTGTTGTAGCACCTTCCAATGCTGTGGAAATTAGTTTTCTGGTGGGAAGCTCTAGGTCAGTACCCCCTTATTTTCTCCAGTTCCTGTTTCTGAAGCCTATGAAGCCTATCAGCAGGAGGGTCTGTTAGGCAACCAAGGGCTATGGCAAAAGGTTATGTGATTTGGGGAGTCTCTTAAGGTACCCTGACCAGCAAATCACAAAGAGGTGTCTCTTACCTGGTACCAATATTCTTATTAGTCATAATATATATATATATATATATATATATTGTGTGTGTGTGTGTGTATTTTAAGTGAGTTTATGAAATAATGCACTTCCTTATGTTTTTTCAAACAACTTTAGTATTACCTCTCTTCACCCTTCTCCCCATATTTTTTTTCATTCCCCCTTAGCATGGTCTCTGTCTTACTATCACTCTCAAGCTCCCACTACCAAAGGATGTCTCCTTTCTACTTTCCCAACTTCTGGCGTTACTGTAAAGATACTACATCAAAGATTTGGATCAAGTATCCACAAATGAGAGAAAACACATGGCAGGTATTTGTGTGTTTTCCTTGTTGGTTTGTTGGTTTATTTCTCTCAGACTGGTAACTATCCCCATCCATTTAAACCAAATTTCATGATTTCCTTCATCATTACAGTTAAAGATGTCATTGTGAATATATACCACATTTTCATTACCCATTCATCAATTGAGAGACATTTAGGTTATTTCCAATTCATAGCTATTGTGAAAAGAACAGTAGCAAATATGGATGAGCAGATATCTCCATGGTAGGATATGAAGTCTTTTGGTTATGTGCTAAGGTGGGGTACAGCTGGATCATAGAATAGATCTATTTTCAGTTCATGTAGAATTCTACATACAATCTCCATAGTGACTACACCAGTTTGCAATTTCACCAGCAGTGAATGAGGGTTCCTTAATCTTCATCAGTATTTGTTGTCAGTTGTTGCCTTGATATTATCTCCTTTGATGGAATAAGATGGAATCTTAAGATACTTTTAATTAACATTTCCGTAAGTGCTAAGTATTTGAACACATCTTAAAATCCCTCTTATCACTTTTATTTCTTCTTGTGAGAACTCTCCTTTGATATCTTTAGCCCTTTTTATTGAATTTGTATGTGTTTCATAGGTCATTTTTCAATCTTAATCACCTTTATATCCCCTTCTCCCTAGGAACCCTTTAAAAGTCCCCTCCCTAGTTCACAAATTCTGTCATTTGTGCTAAGGTTCATTGGGCTAAACTACTCTTCTCCCCACTCCTCAGTGCCAGTTAATCCCCTGAGCTCTAGTCAGCCTAACTGGGAGCTCTTTTCTAAAGAAGGCCAGGTCTTCCTCACCCCACCATCACCAGCTGCCAATATTTCCCTAGCCAAAGTTGTGCTGTGCTACCCATTTCTGTAGTTCTGAGCAGGATTTTTGTCCAGGTGAGCTTGCATGGGTCTTGTGCATGCTGATACCAGTTCTGTAGTTTTATATGAACCGGCTCACAAGAACTTATAGGATCCATTTCCATTTAGTCTTGCATCACCTCCTTGGCTCTTACGACCTTTCCACCTCCTCCTCGGCAATGTTCCCTGACCCCTTGGTGGGTGAAACTGAATATAGGTGAGCTGTCTATTGAACTCCACTCTGTAGACTCCTAGTCTTCACGGTTTGTCCATTCATGCACTTTTAAGTTCCTGGTCTCTTTTGCACAAAGGAGCTTCCTTAACAAGAGTTAAGAGGTAGTTAATGCCTTCTTGGGTCTTGTTCAATAATGTTTGGGGCTTATGTATAGAGGTTGCATTATAGATGTGTTGCCTAGACATGAGCAATTGATAGACCATATATGTGTGTTTCCAGTCGTGGGACTCTGCACTGCTCTCATCTGGTGCAAAAGAATGTTCTTCTCTGAGTGGTGTCTCCAATATTTGTGTGCAAATACAAGGACACTTCTTTTGTAGTTAGTAAGATGTTAACTTAGCTTAAGGATGTGTTAACCTTGGGGTTTTCTCTAAGATCTTAAACTTCTCTAGTTGTGTGCATCTGGCTATGTTTGCAATACCACACATGGGTTTCCTCCCTCTTAGTGGGCTTTAGGTCCAATTAGTTAGCCATTGAATTATTGTTCTCTTGATTATTTGTTTTATAGTTCTTTGTGTATAATGAATGTAAATAGTCTATTAGATGTCTAGCTGGAAAACATTCTTTCCTACTCTGGGATCTTAGCCCTCACTCAGTTGATTGTTCCCTTTTACGTATAGAAGGTTTTGAGTTTAATGAGATCCCATTTGTCAGTTGCTACCCTTAATTCCTGAGGAAATGGAGTCTGATTTTAGAAAGTTCTTTCCTGCACTATTACATTGTTGGATATTGCCTATGCTTTCTAACAGTTTCAGCATTTCAGGTTTCACATTGAGGTCACTGACCCATTTTGAATCAATTTTTGCAGGGTGATCTAATGGGTCTAATTTCATTTTCCTACATGTAGACACCTATTTTTTTCCAATACCATTGGTGAAGATGCTGCCTTTCCTCCAGAATTTGTTTTGGGCGTCTTTGCCAAATATTAGATGGCCATAACTCTTTTCACTCACATTTGGATCTTCTATTTTGTTCCAGTTTTGTGCACATCTGTTTTTGTGCCAGTGCCATGCTGTTTTTATCACTATAACTTTAAGTCTAGTCTTAAATCTATATGGTGATATCTTAAATCTAGTATGGTGATATCTTTAGCATTTTTTTCCTCAAGATTGCTTTGGCTATCTGGGGTCTTTAGTGCTTTAATATGAATTTTATGATAATTCTCTAATCCTGTGTCAAAAGTCATAAATATTTTGATTGTGATTACATTAACTCTATAAATTTCTTTTGATGGGATGATCATTTTTACAATATTATTTCTTCCAACACATGAACCTAACAGTTTTTTTTTCCATCTGCAACTGTCTTCCTCAATCTTTCTTTAGAGATTCAAAGATTTCTTTCCAGAAGTATTTTACTTCCTTGTTTTATTCCTAAATTTTTAAAGGTTATTATGATTGCAAATGTTTCCATTTTTCTCTTTTTTTCATCTGCTATTTTCTGGTATACAAGAAGCCTAATGTACATTGTAAGTTAATTTTGTATCCTGCCACATTGCTGAAGATACTGATCATTTCTAAAATGGTTATAGTGGAAAATTTTGGATCACTTATATATAATATCAAATGTCAATCTTGACTAAAGAAATATTGGCAGTTAATGGGTGAGGGAGTCCTGGCCTTCTTTAGAAAAAGAGATTCTGGATAGGCTGACTAGAGCTCAGGGGATAAACTGTCACTGAGGAGTGAGCAGAGAGAGAAGTTTGGTGCAATATTCCCTATCACAAATGACAGAATGTGTGAACACAGGGGAAGAGCTGCCGGGGGAGTGGCTAGGGAGAAGCTGGTATAAAGGTGATTAAGACTGATTACAAATAATGTATGAAACACATAAAAATTGAGTAAAAAATATCACAATGGGAAATAAACTTCAAATAAGGATAACTTGACTTCTTTTATTAATAGTATTCCTTAATTTTCTTGTCTTGTATCTCTAGCTTTGGTTTTACACACTATATTTGAAGGGGGATGGTATAATGTCTTTCCCTCTCTCATTCCTGAATTTAATGGGAATTCCTCAATTTAGAAAATATGTTGGTTGTGGGTTTGTCATATCACCTTTATTATGTTGAGGCATGTTCTATCAGTCATACTCCCACTAAGACTTTTATAATGAAGGTATGTTGGATTGTATTAAAGGACTTCCTCCATGTACTAAGAGGATAATGTGAGTTTTGGCTTTAACTCCATTTATATGATTTATTACGTTTATTGATTTATATATGTTGAAGCATTCCTGAATTTCCAGTGTAAACCCAACTTGATCGTGGTGGACGATCTTTTTGATATGTTTCTATATGTCAATTGCCAGCATTTTATTGAGAATATTTGCAATTTTTTAAAATTTTATTTATTTCTGTATGTGTATGAATGTACTGTCTGCATGCAAGTTTGTGCACCAATGTCGTGCAATGCCGTGGAGGTCAGAAAAGGATGCCGGATTCCCCTGGAACTGGAGTTCTCCTGGAATTGGAGTTTCAGACGGTTCTCGACCACCATGTGGGTGCTGGGGATCCAACCCTAAGTTCAACAGAGATACTGGCCTCTAATTTTGATTGTTGTGTATGCTTTTACCTGATCTGCAGAGTACAATAACATAGGTTTCGTACGAGGAGTTTGAAAATGCCACCTCTGTTTCTATTTTTTTAAACCATGTGAGAAATATTGTTTCCAGTTCTTCCTTCAAGTTCTGGTGGAATTTTTCTGTGAATCCATCTGGTCCTAAGGGGGTTTCATCAGAAAGTTTTTATTACTATTTCAACCTCCTTATTTCTTATGGGTCTATTTAACTTTTTATCTTTTCTTAATTTAACTTTGGTGATTCTGTTGAATCTTTAAATCCAGCCATTTCTGTTAGATTTTTCTAACTTTATGGAGTATAGACATTTAAGGTAGTCACTTTGCAATTTCTTTGGTGTCTGTTGTAATATTTACCTGATTCTGTGTCTTCTCTTTTTGTTTCTTTGGCTAATTGGATGAAACGTTTATTTTGTTTATTTTCTCAAAATATTATATCTTATATGTAGATTCTTTCTATTGTTATCCTTTTTATTTCTTCATATGTTACTGATTTCTGCTGATTATTATTGTTTCTTCCCATTTTTTTATATTTGGATTTAGCTTGTTCTTGATTTTCAGATACTTGAGTTACAGAATTAAGTCATTTCTTTGTGCCTTTTTTTTTTTTGCTATTTTTAATACAGGCACATAGAACTGTTAAGTTTCTTTTTTTTTTTTTTTTTTGAGACAGTGTCTCCCTTTAGTCCTAGCTGGCCTGGAGCTCACTATGTAGACCAACCTGGCCTTGAACTCACAGATATCTGCCTGCCTCTGCCCCCTGAGTGCTAAGATTAAAGGCATCTGCCTAGCTATAAGTTTCTTTTAGAGTATTAATTTTAGTGTATCCCATAGCTTTTCTTGTGTTGTGTTCTCATTTTTAATTTATTCTGGAATTTTTTTTTTCATGGGCCTCTTTGACCCATTCACCATAAAGACACAATTCTTTTTTTTTTTCTTCTTTTTTTTTTAAATTAGTTTTTTATTGATGCTTTGTGCATTTCATACATTTTTTCCAATTCAGTTCAGGCTTATTTCCCTTTCCCTCCCCCCCCCCCCCCCCCCCACCCCCC
>VZQC01001210.1:1610382-1629825 GCA_009823505.1 Rhizomys pruinosus
GGGGGGGGGATACAGAAAGACATGAAACCTTTTCATCAAACCCTTGCAATTCAAATCTTAAAACTAACTATGGGAAAAGATTTGTTTGTTCCAACAGGACAAAACGTCACCAACTTAACGGCTGAGAAAGAAAAGATACAGGTTTGCATTGAGTAGGATGTACCAAAAAGTGGCAACGGAAAGGCTGACCCGTCTGAACATTCAAAGGAAGAAAAGCCTCAGATTGCCATAAACATCGAACCCCTCTGTGGATCCTACATGTAACAACTAGTTATAATGAGTCCTAATGAAACTTACCTTCTAGGTGCCACAAAGGTTCTGATATGAGAGACTTCCTTGCCTTCCCACCCATAGAACAAGGAGAAATATGACAATGATGAGGTCGCTCCCCAACTGTAAATTGGAGACAACTATTGTAGAGGTAATCTCTTATAAAACCGGTAAAACTGCTTTCTTTAATTGACTACTAGACATGGGAACTGTGGAAGGGATTACTCTCTGTTCAGAACCAAATATAATACTAAAGTCCCAGGGCTATGCACTCAGGCAAAATATATTAATACAGGAGCTCTGACATCAGCAATGGATTGTTCTACCAGGTGGATGTTGGCCAGGGGATCCAAGGCCCCACAAAAGGTAAGACACAATTCTTAAAGAAACATTGCCAGTCTACATTGGTTGAATCTAGGAAGAGGAAACTATGGGCTCGTAATGTAGACTGCTCTGCATTGATCACTGATGCCCTGGAGCAGTCAAAATTTAAGACAGAATTTTGTTTTTTCCTGGAAAATAGATAGCAAACAATTTGTGACATTCTTTCATTCCTGTCCACAAATTATTCACATTCTTCTTTCATATAAACATCCTGTTGTTCCACAAATCCCCACATTCTACTTCTATTACACCACTTGTAAACATTAATGAAAGGCATTTTTTTCTATTTGGAATAGAATATTTAATAATAACTTACATTTAAAAAGGCCAACAGTCAGCCATTACTGTGATGCTGTAGTGGATGTTGAATCATTAAACAACTTCTAAAATTATTTCTCTTCAGAACCTCTGATTCAGTGTTGTTCCTCACTTCCATCTTTCTCTTCATTTGTTTTACAATTTACACACAATTTACAATCAAAGATTGGAGGTTACTGCTTTTTTTTTTAATTTCTGTACGTGTATGAATGTACTGTCTGCATGCAAGTTTGTGCACCCGTGTCGTGCTGTGACACGGAGGTCAGAAGAGGGTCTCAGATTCCCCTGGAACTGGAGTTCTTCTGGAATTGGAGTTTCAGACGGTTCTCCGCCGCCATGTGGGTGCTGGGGATGGAACCCGGGTCCTCTGTAAGAGCGGTCAGCGCTCTTAACCAGTAGGCCATCTCTCCAGCCCGAAGGTTACTGCTTTTTATATAAAACATAAATAGCATCCTCTAGAGGGTCCTTATTCTAATTTATAAAAGAATTTAATTGGTATTTAAGGAAAAATCCTCAAGGCAGTCATGCTGTAAACCTCAGCAACTGCCTTGAGGAGAATGCAGGGCAGAAGGCTATGAAGCCATGCAGGTTTAAAACCTGCATGGAGGTCAGATAAAATACATGGCTGAGGAGCAGCCGCATGATGGGGAGAAGAGATATGCAGAGAAATAGGGGAAGAAAGAAAGAAAAAAAGAAAGAAAAAAAGAAAGAAAGAAAGAAAGAAAGAAAGAAAGAAAGAAAGAAAGAAAGAAAGAAAGAAAGAAAGAAAGACAGAAAGAGAAAGAGAGAAAGAGAGAGAGAGAGAAAGAAAGAAAGAAAGAAAGAGAGAGAGAGAGAGAGAGAAGCAAGCGAGCAAGCAAGCAAGAAAGAAAGAAGAGAGAGAGAAAGAAAGCAGGAAAGCAAGCAAGCAAGCAAGAAAGAAGAAAAAGTTTGCTGGAGCCCAAAGCCTTAAGGAAAGTATGCTTAGGAAAGTGGTATAAAAGAGAAAAGGACCTGCATCTTTCTCTCAGTTTTGTTTTTTCATTTTTTAGCTATAAGTGATGATCCATGAGTACAAGCATCAAAATGCATGATCTGGGATCAGGTGGGGGTAGGGGGGAAGGGAAAGGGAAATATGCCTGATCTGAATTGGAAAATGATGTATGAAATGTACAAAGCACCAATAAAAAAATAAAATAAATATCATAAGATACACAAAAATAACGCAGCACATGAATTTTTAGCTTCTAGTTCATCCTTTAGAATCAAAATAGGCAAGTGGAATAGAGTCTTATGTTTACTATAAAGATTAAAATCATCCTGGTAGCAGTCTCTTTCACCTATAGGATGATTTAATTTAAAAATAAAGTTTGTTTCCCAAGTTAATCACATACAGTAACCCAAAACAGCATGGGTGAACTTGATGGTATCTGTGCCTTGATTCCACCCTATAGGTGTATATAATACAACTGCTTTTCTGAGACTCATGGGTCAAAAATAAAAACCTAAAATAAAAAAGGGGGATATAGATAGATACAAAAACTTTTTGTCAAAAAATCTTGCATTCCAAATCTTAAAACTAACTATGGGAAAGGATTTGTATGTTCCAACAGGCCAGAGTATCACCAACTTAATGGCTGAGAAAGAAAATGCAGCTTTGCAGTGAGTAGGATGTACCAGAAAGTCCCAGCAGAAGGACATTGAAGGGAAGAAATGCCTCAGATTGCAGCAGACATCAGGCCCCTCTCTGGATCCTACTAGTAACAACGATTTTTAATGAATCCTAACGAAGCTTACCTTCTAGGTGCCGCAAAAGTTTTAATACAAGAGACTTTCTTAACTCCCTCCCATAGAATAAGGAGAAATATGATGATGATGAGGTCGCTCTCCAGCTGTAGATTGGAGACAGCTGTTATAGAGGTATTCTCTTGTAAAATCGGTAAAACTACCTTCTTTAATTGACTAATGGACATAGAAACTGTGAAAAAGATTATTCTCTATTCAGAACCAAATATAATGCTAAAGTCTCCTTAAGCTATGCACTTAAACAAAATATATTAATACAGGAGTTCTGACATCAACAATGGATTATTCTATCAAGGAGATGTTGGCCAGGGGATCCAAGCCCCCACAAAAGGTAAAGGCTCCTTGCCTCCAAACTGGGATATCTGCAGGAAGAGAGGCGATAAGGCCCTGCTGTTGAAGACCTGATATAAACATGGGAAAGATGTATGGAGACCGCACTTGCAAGTATACAGATGGTCTCTGGAATGCCAGAGAGTGTTACCAAAGGCCACTAAACCAATAAAGCAAATATAGGTCTCCTTGAGTCAAGCAATATTCCTCCATCAGCACCAGCCATACCTCATCTGCCTGGGGACTGGAAATACTGTGCAGCCTTGGCAGCCATATGTCGTATATCCCAAATCTACTCGGTATTAGCTCTCTCCTTGGAGGAATAAACCCACGGCTGATGCCAACGCCACAACGTTTAATCTCTTCTAATGGTTAGGCGGCGGATGTTCTAAGCCCCACCAAGACCCTTCATACTTAACAGAAGAAAATGTCATTCATGGATTAAAATACCATTCCACAACATTTCTTTGTCTATACCAAAGCAAAACCTACCATAACAATTAGTCATGTTTTAATACCTATATATTAATTGTGTGTGCTTCATTATTAGGATTGAAAGGCATATATTATACTTGTTGAATACCTATTATATCTAATTGCATGTTGCTTCATTTGTAGGCTCACAAGGATTATGCCTGGACAGCTGGCCAGCCCCATGAAAGGAAAACCGGCCAGCATTGACAAGACAACAGCTACGGAGAAAGTAGACTGTTTTGCTTCCTCATCCACCTGTGTCCCTTCTCTAAGCGCCTCTAGGGCACAATTCTGGGAAGAGGGGGCTGTGGGTAGAATGTAAGCTGCGACTTGGTGCATGGTGTGAAAACTACAAACACATAGACTGGGACACTCATTTGATCAACGTGATTGAACATACAAGCTTCCCCTGGGGATGGTGGTGGGACCCCTGAGCTGTGTGTGTTGGCACAACTGCTCGCAAATTCAAATCTGGGTTTTAAATGAAGGATGCTGTTACTCACAGATTATACTTATTGTTAAAAAATTGAAAACAAAAACAAAAACAAAAAACAGAGAAAGATGCAGAAAAAAGAAAAGCTTACGGCAGGATGCATGATCTGGGGATGGGCAGGGGGGGGTGGGAAAGGGAAGGGGATATATGCCTGAACTGAATTGAAAATGATGTCTGAAATACACAAAGCATCAATTAAAAAAAAGAATTAAAAAAAAAAAGAGAAAAGGAGAGCCCTTGGCTTGTGGCACTCACACAGGTTCAACATGCGGACTAAGAAATGTTATTTCTGTTCCGGGCCGATCTATCTCGGCCATGGCATGATGTTCCTCCGCAACGACTGCAAGGTGTTCAGATTCTGTAAATCCAAATGTCATAAAAACTTTTTAAAAAAGAAGCGATACTCCTTGCAAGGTCAGGTGGACTAAAGCCATCTGGAAAAGCAGCTGGTTAAACAGTTCACCCTGGGACAACTTCCTTTCGAATTTGAAAAGCCATCAGAAATGAACATGTGAAAAGACAGCAAGACTGTGGAATAAAAACTGCTGATTGGAGACGCGTGTTGAAGAAAATCAAACACAAGGCCAAGCTCAATTTTATTAATGGCCAGATTGAAGAAAAACAAAGAGCTATCAGAAAGTTCATGACATCAAAGAAGTTAGCAAAACATCACCTCCATCTGGCTCCCCTGGAAGGCAAAGGGCAAGTAAGCTGGAGAAAAAATGGTCAGCAGTAGTTCAGGAGGATGTTGATATGGCGGAGGCTTCCCCTTTCTGTGCACATTGGAAATCTCTGGAGATTCACATTCCCTAAATTTATAATTTGTTACAGGGTTACTTTTTTTCAGGTGAAGGTAGGTTTTTTAAACAAACTTCTCTTACAGGCCAGTTGGACCCCAATGGAAAAAAAAACTGAAGATCCAAACCTGAACACATTACCATTTCAGCCATCTCATATTTGACAAGGCGGCCAAGAAGACACACTGAGGGAGAGAAAGACAGCATCTTCAAAGTAAGTGGTGTTGGCCAAAACTGCACTCACCCCTGTAGAAGCAAAATTAAACCCATACTCTCGACCCTGTACAAAAGTTCAACTCCAGATGGATCAAAGACTCTAACGTGAAACCACACAACTCTCTGGAGGGATGATAGAAGACGAAACTTGAACAGCAGACTACAAGACATTAGGTGTAGGAAAGACTTTCCAATCAGCCGCAGCTGAACAGAAATAAGATCACATAATTGAAATGGGACCTTCTAAACTCAAAAGTTAGTACTCAAAAGAAACAATACAAGGAAGTGAAGAAGGAACACCCAGAGCTGAGGAGCGAACTTCACGCAGATACATCTGCCAAAGCATTAATTCAGAGTATCCACAACTACTCAAAAAAAACGAAAGAAGAAAACAAACTGCATCATTAAAAAGACAGATGGGAGCAAGATCTGAATCAGACTTCACGGAGAGAAGGAATTAGAGTGTATGCGAGAAACTGTCATAGAAGTTGTTCAACGTCGCTACATAAGAAATGCAGGAAATGACAACTTAAAACCACTTTCGAATTATAATCATCTTACTCCAAGTTTAGATTGCCTGGATCATAGAAAGAATGATGCCCAAGTGTGTGGAGAGGTCTTGTGGGTGAAAGGGGAACACCATCCACTGCTGGTGGGAATGTAAACTTGTTACAGTCACTGTGGAAAGCCGTGTGGAGAACCCTTAGAAAAGACTCAAAATGAGGCTGCCATTTGACCCCCAGTCCTACACCACCTCCTGGGTATATACCCCAAAGACTCATCCTTATTGCAGAGATACATGTACCGCTCTGTTTTATTGCAGTTGTTCACAATAGCAAAAAAATCTGGAACCAGCCCAGGTGCCCCCTCAACTGACAAGTCGAAGAGAAAATGTGGTAAATCTATACAATGGAGTTCGTGTGCTGGTTAAGTAAAGAAGGACATCATGAACTTTGCAAGTAAAGTAAATGGATGGAGCTCGAAAACATTATGTTAAGTGAAGTAACCCAGTCCCCGAAAAAACCAACCGACAACAAATGGTGTCCCTCATATTGGGATGCTAGTGCCAATAGCCCAGAAATAAATATTTCTCATGGAGAAGGATGCCCACCGTAAAAGAACAACAACAGAATGACTGCCCTCAGAAAAACTGACTGAAATGGTGATGATGAATTTTGGAAGGGCCTGGAGGGGTGGGAGAGGACACGGGTGTATATTCGATTAATGCATATTAAATTGATGTGTGTTGGGAGTTCCACAAGTATCCAGTTTTGCCCAGACAACCTGTATACAGGTTACATGGTGGTTTAGGACTCCGTAAAAGTAAATATGTGTCTATTAAACATCATTGTTTTACAGGCTCTGATAAAAAGGTAATGCATCTGAGTTATTAAATGGAGATTTAAATTGCTGTTGTCCACGTTGTTCTACATAAAAATCTGTTTAACAATAACTTTGTGATTGGCATATACAAATGTTCTCTGTAAATTTTTCCCTGTACGGTATTACCTCGTAGAATTCTCTTTCACCTATAAGATTATTTAAAAAATAAAGTTGGTTTCCCAAGTTAATCACCATACCAGTAACCCAAAACAGCATGGGTAGGATTTGATGTTATCTGTGCTTCTGATTCCACCCTATAGTATGGGATAATAGGACTGTTCTTTGGACAATCATGCGGTCAAAAATACAAAAACCAAAATAAAAAAAAAGGGTGGGGGATATCAGATAGACAAACACTTTTTGTCAAAAACTTGCATTCCAAATCTTTAAAAACTAACTAACGGAAAGGATTTGTATGTTCCACAGCCAGAAGCTCAATGTCACCCAACCTTAATGAGAAAGAAAGATACATCTTTGCAGTGATAGGATGATACCAGACAAGTCCCACAGAAGGACATTGGGCGAATCCCAGATTAGACGCAGCCAATCAATTTGCTCCCATCAAAACCCCTCGTGGATCCTTACTAGATAACAACATTTTATAATGATTCCTTAGAAGCTTACCTTCTAGGCACCACAAAGGTTTTAATCAATGAGACTTTCTTAGACCCCCCCCCATAGAATCAAGGAGACATTATCATGATGATGATGATGTCTTCCAACTGTTAATGGAGACAACTGTGTATAGAGGTAATCTCTTTATCAAACTTCAGTAAAACTGCCTTTTAATTGACTAATAGACATAGGAACTGTGAAAAGGATTATTCTCTATTCAGAAGCCAAATATATATGCAAAGTCTCCTTTAAGTATGCACTTAAGCAAATATATTAATCAGGAGACTGACATCAGCAATGGTTTATTCTACCAAGGAGATGTGGGCTAGGGGATCCAAGCCACAAAAGGTAAAGGCTTCCTGCCTCTAAACTGGGGGATATCTGCAAGGAGAGAGGTCTGATAAGGCCCTGCTGTCAAGATGCATGTAACATGGGAAAGAAGTATTGAGAACCCCTTGCCAGTCACGTGGTCTCTGGAATAACAGAGGATGTACCAAAAGCCCTAACCAATAAAGCAAATATGGTTCCTTGAGTTTACGCCCGACTCCTTCCAACAGCACCAGCTACACTCACCGCTGGAATACTGTGCGCAGTAGGCAGCATATATTCTGTATATCCCAAATCTAATGTGGCTATTAGTCTCTCTCCTTGGGGGGCGAATAACACGGCTGATGCCACAAGGCTTTGACTTCTAATGGTTGGCAAGATATTTAACGCACACATTAAGACCCTATCATACTTCAACAGGAGAAAAAAATGTATTCATGGATCAACATACCATCCAAACATCTGTGTCTCTCCCAAAGTAACCTACGATAACAATTAATACTGTTTAAATACTATCATCTTGCTTGTGCCTTCATTAGTAGGATTGAAAAGGTTATTCCTGGACAAACTGTCAGCCATTGAAAGGAAACAGCAAGAATTTACCAGAGTCCAAGGACAACAGCTCCAATAAAGTAGACTGTTTTGCTTCTTGGTCCCCCTGTGCCCCTTGTTTAAGCCTAGGGAACAATCTGGAGAAGAGAGGGCATGGTAGAATGTAAAGGGCTGTGATTAGGGTGAAAGCTGAAACTACAACAATATAAACAAAAATATAAAAAAAAAAAAAAAAAAAAAACAAGCCCCCCCCCCCCTGCTGTATGGGTGGGACTAAGGGGCTGTGTCGGTTTGGACACAACTGCTTGCAAATTGGTTTTTCATGAAGAATGCTTGTTACTCATAAATTATCACTTCTTGCTAAAAAATGGGAAAAAAACCTGATGAGAAAGATGCAGGACAGTTCTGGCAGACAGAAGCATGATCCTGGGATGGGGTGGGGTTGATGGGGGTGACGGGAAGGGAAATGCCTGAACTGATTGGAAAATGATTTATTAAAAATACACAAAAAACATCAATAAAAAAAAAAAAAACGAATGTTGGCATGAGATCAAAGAAAATGCCCATGGTCAGCATGTAAAACATCAGGCTTACTGAAGTTTCCTCACTAGGGAAGAGCCAATGTTGGGCACTTATAATCTTCAAAGCCATCTACCAGTTATTCTCTCCACAGTTCCTTGCATTCAGACACCTCAAGGAAAAGATCTTCATAGACAAGATAATGTAATCATTGACATTATATGCTTGTTCTGTTCCATGTAGGACCAGAATTCCAAACTACAACTGGTTTCTTCCAACATGCAAGAAAGCAGATTCTGTTCTAGATAACAATACCTAATTCCTAATATTGTTAATAGATTATTTAATAGGATATTCAATTTCTAATGCATTTTTAACTATTGATTCCACTTGTAAGGAATTAAACCATGTCAGAGTCATGATAATACATGTCTTTTTCTTAAGGACCATATACTGTTTGTAAGGTGACTATTTTTCTATTTTGAATGGTGTTTGAAATGTGTACTAACTTTTATTGGCTTATTTAATTACCAATAAAAATTAAATATACAAATAAAATAAAAATAAAAATAAAAATGCTTCTCTGAGATTGCTGTCTGTAAAACACAGAACATACTCCTTTGACTGCATTGTAGTGTTCTAGCTTTGTTGAGAGACTTACACTGTCAAGAGATTCCATGTGTTCACAGATGAACAAATCAACATAGCAAGGTCATGCCATGAGGGGAACGGCACCAAGCAACATTTCTGAATGACCACAAAATTCATGGCTAGTTGGGCATTTTCTTTGCAGTAGAATAATCTGCATTTGGGTTATTGAAGCAGGTGCCACAACAGAAACAAACAGGTCACATTAAGGACTGTATTTTTTTTTTTTTTGGTCTTTTCGAGACAGGGTCTCCCTGTAGACCCAGCTGTCCTGTAAACTCACTATGTAGGGACCCAGGGACTTGAACTCACCAAAGCCTCCGCGCCTCTGCTCCCCAAGTGTTAGGATTAAAGGCGGTTGTCTGCCACAATGGCCTGGGCCAGGGATTTTCTTTTTCTTTCTTTTTTTTTTTTGCGACAGGGTCTGGAACTTGCTGCTCTATGAGCCAGGCTGGCTTCAAACTCAGAGATGTGCCTGCGTCTGACTCCTGAGTGCTGGGGCTTAAGGCCTGGGCCATCACGCCCTATGGTATCTTCTAACTTATAACTTAACATTTCTGTTTATTAGCATCTTCGGGAGAGCACAGTGGCCACAGCTAGCGCAGCTGACTCTTGCCTGAACAACACCTTATTTCTGCTTTGGAGAATTCTCAGTTCCTCACTGTGATTTCTGGCAGAATAGACAGCCCTCTTCCCCCAGCCTAGCAGTGAACTAGAAACAGAAGAATCTTGGTGCCTTTTAAAATTTATTAGTTTATGTAAAATAAAATTTATGGATGAAAAAAAGAGAAAAGGAGAAGCTATGCTTTTCTGAATATTTCAGAATTTCAGAAAAGTGGGCAAATGTTATGGAGAACAGCATGTCTTCATGCCACTCAATCCACAATAAATGTCCTAGGAGCCCAGGATTCAAGACTGCTATTCATTAATGCATTAGGTAGTCTATCCATCTATTTAATATGCCTTTAGGTGAACCCATCCTCTTAGTGGTGATCCTATGATTAGGTGATTGGCTTTGCAAGACAGGAAAGTTAAGGGACAGGGGAGACCAATTTTTTTTTCTTTGTGGCTACTCTAATGCATTCGCAAATATATATAGAGTATTATATAAAATAACATTATATTTAAATATATTCAAATATATTTAATGCAATATATATATAGCATTCAAATATATATATACATTAACATTCAAATCTATTTAATGCCCATATATATATTAGATTCAAATATATATATAAGCATTAAAATTTTCAACTACATTAATGCAATAAATATGCTATATATCTTATGTAATATATTTGAATATATTTAATGCTATATATATATTTGAATGCTATATATATATTGCATTAAATATATTTGAATATATTTACGCCTATATTATATATCTTTGACCTGCTTATATATATTGCATTAAATATATCTAATTTATTTAATTCTATATCTATATATATATTGCTGAATGCATTAGAGTAGCAAAAAAGAAAAAAAACTGTGTCTGGACATTGTCCCTTAACTTTTTTCCTGTCTTGCCAACGCCAATTATCTATATTCAAAATAAATATTATTTATTCAAATCCAAACTATATTCAAATATAAATATATTCAAAATTTTAATGCAATATATATATATATTCATTTCAAATATATCTATATATATATTGAATATATTATATTCACCAATATATATATATATTTGAATATATTCAAATATATTATCTATTATATATATATATATATATATATATATATATTTGAATGCTTGGCCCCAAGCTAGTACCACTATTTGGAGAATCTGTAGAAACTTTACAAAGTGAGAATCACCTAGAAAGGTGATTACTAAGGGTAGTGCTTTGTAAGTCATACCAAGCCATAGATGCCCATTGGGATTTCTGTTCCTGACCCACAGATATGTGAACAATCTCTACTATACATCCCTGGTGCCATAGAGCTATTTCACCATGCCTTTCCTGCCATAATGGATGGAAACTTGAAAATTACAATCCAGAATAGCTCCTTCCTCCTCTGCTACTGTTAGGAATTGGGATCACAGTGATGCAAAGTAATGAACTCACAGTAAATTTATTACACAAGCGTTTTTTTCCCCTTTTATGCAAACCTTACATCCTCACTTCTTTTTCCTTTAATAGTTAGACAAGTACAGGTTCACCAGAAAATATTTTCACTACTTCTGGCTGGGAGAAGAGTTCAAGGATCTAAGTACTGCTCTTTTATGTTGGGAGCATTTTCAGGAGCAGAGATGCCATCATTTAGATTAACTATGTGTTCTCAGATCCTATTAAATGCTAACTTGTAAATATGGAATATACTGGAAGGGTATTTTCCCACTCTTTCCCTTGTTATGGTCTGGCTGCATGCCAGGACTTCTGTGAAGCTGGCATTTCTCTCTAAAGCTTTGGCTTTTGCACATACAAAGGTCCTCTGCCTCTTTCCATATATGGAAGAGAGAGCTCAGAGTGCAGGGTGCTCTTTGACACCTTTGAATGAGAACAGCCCTTTGAATTTTTTTTTATTTTTTTTTTAAATTTATTTTCGGTATGTGTATCAATGTACTGTCTGCATGCAGGTTTGTGCACCCGTGTCGTGCAATGCCGCGGAGGTCAGAAGAGGATCTCGGATTCCCCTGGAACTGGAGTTCTCCTGGAATTGGAGTTTTTCAGACGGCTCTCGGCCGCCATGTGGGTGCTGGGGATCGAACCCGGGTCCTCTGTAAGAGCGGTTGGCGCTCTTAACCGTTAGGCCATCTCTCCAGCCCCCTGAATTTTTTTTCTGCTGTAAGCTGTTTATCTGTGTTACCCACAGCCATACATGACAACATAATTTCATCATTTTCATGTCACTTTAACTTTACCTAAAATTTGCATTATATTTAAAGTTAAAATTTTCATGCTTAATTGGATATGATGCATTTGATTTATAAGTCTGTGTATACTGATTCCAAGACACTGGAAAATTCACTAGTTTTCAGTAAAATTTTTAAAATCAATACGGTACTTTGTCTTGCAGGAAATTCTGCATTATATTGCATACAGACCCACATCAAGAAGATCATCCATCATGACCAAGTTGGAATAATATCAGAGATGCAGGGATGGTTCAACATATGAAAATCAATAAATATCATAGAACACATAAATGGACTGAAAGACAAAAACAACATGATCATCTCAACTGATGCAGAAAAAAGCCTTTGACAAAATCCAGCATCCTTTCATGCTTAAAGTCCTAGAGGGAATTGGATTGGAGGGATCATTCCTCAATGTAATCAAAGTCATATACAAGAAACCTACAGCCAATATCATCTTTAATGGAAAAGAGACAGAAGCATTCACCTTAACTACTTGGAAAATAGAAAGAGAAACTATCCCTTTTAGCAGACAATATGATAGTTTACCTAGGGGATGTTAAAAACTCCACCAGAAAACTCCTAGAAATAATTAAGAGTTTCAGTAAAGTGGTGGGATACAAAATTAACCTAGAAAAGTCAGTAGCCTTTCTTTACACCAGCAAACAACAGAAGAAGGAATGCAAGGAGACCTTCCAAATCACAATAGCCTCAAAAACAATAAGATACCTAGGAACAAACCTAATCAAAGACACCAAAGTTCTCTAGAACAAAAATTTAAAAACGTTGAAGAAGGACGTTGAAGATGGCATCAGAAGATGGAAATACCTCCCATGCTCATGGATTAGAAAAATTAATATGCTAAAAATGTCCATTCTACCTAAATTAATATACAGATTCAATGTAATCCAAATGAAAATTCTCAAGACTTTCTACACATGCTCGGGAAAAAAATCCTTAAATTCTTATAAAACAACAAAAGACCCTGAATAGCCAAATCAACCCTGAGTGAAAAGAGCAATACTGGGGGGATCCCTATACCAGACTTCAAACTATACTACAGGACTATAGTCATAAAAATGGCCTGATACTGGCACAAAAACAGACCTGCAGACCAAGGGAACAAAACTGAAGATCCAGTCTTGAACACACACAATTTAAGCCACCTCATATTTGACAAGGGTGCCAAAAAGACTCGATGGAGGAAAGACAACATCTTCAGCAAATGGTGTTGGCAAAACTGGATCACCACTTGTAGAAGAATAAAATTAAACACCTACTTCTCACCCTGTACAAAAATCAACTCCAAATCGAGCAAAGACCTCAATGTGAAACTCTCTGTGTAAAGGTGATAGAAGAAAAAGTTGGCAGTACCTTCAAGACACAGGCCTAGGAAAAGACTCTAAATCAGACAGCAGCTGCACAGGAAAAAAAGGTCGACAAGTGACAAGTGGGAGCTTGTTAAACTCAAAAGATTCTGTATAGCAAAAGAAACAATCAGGGAAGTGAAGATAAAACCCAACTGCTCAGATAAAGAAAATATAGATCTGAAAGATGCCCAATCCTAGAATACACATCTACAGTTAAACCTTTATACTGAAGACTTGTGGGTCATTGAGGAATGTGCTGCAGAGAGAAAATGAGTGCATCCCTCAGCAGAGTGCAGTGGAAGCCTAAGGCAATGATTCCCAAGTTTCAAAGGATGGGAGCTGATACATCAGACAGAACATTAACCTCCAGAATACATAAACTACTCAAAAAACAAAGACATAAGAAAACAAATGACTCACTCAAAAGATGGAGTAAAGAACTGAACAGAGACTTCACAAGTAAGGAAACGTAGATGGCTGAGAAACATCTTAAAATGTGTTCAGCATGGGGCTGGAGAGATGGCTTAGTGGTGAAGAGCACTGATTGCTCTTGCAGAGGACCCAAGTTCAATCCCCAGCACCCACATGGTGGCTGAGAACCATCTTTGACTACTGTTACAGGGGAATCTGACACCCTCTTCTGACCTCCATGGCATTGCAGAACACGGGTACACAGACCAACATGAAGACAGTACATCCATACATGTAAAAGAAATAAATAAAATTTAGAAAGTGTTCAACATCATTAATAATTAAGGAAATACAAATTAAAACCACTTTAAGATATCATCTCACTCTGATAAGACTGGCTAGGACCAAGGAAACAAATGATACCAAATGCTGGAGAGGTTTGGGGGAAAGGGAAACACTAATCGACTGTGGTGGGAATGCAAACTTGTACAACCATTATCAAAAGCAGTGTAGAGAACCCTTAAAAGACTCAAAATGAGCCCACCACCTGACCCAGCCATACCACTTCTGGATATATACCCACAAGACTCATCCTACCACAGAGATACATATATGGCCATGTTTATTGCAGCTCTCTTCACAATAGCAATGAGCAGGAATCAACCTAAGTGCCCCTCAACTAATGAGTGGATTGAGAAAATGTGGTACATCTACACAATGGAGTTCTATGCAGCAGTAAAGAAAAATGACATCAGGAAATTTTCAGGTAAATGGATGGAACTAGAAGATACTGTTAAGTGAAGTAACATAGTCTCAGAAAAAAACAAAAGATGAATGGTATCCCTCATCTGTGAATGCTACCACTAAGTATCTAGTTGTAAGGTAAACTGAGCAACATTAATGTTATATTCCTTGTGGTCTGAAAACAACTGTTCTCTTAGATTATGAATCCCTAGACAGGTTCTAGAACTTACCTACCATTTATTTTCAGACTTTGGATTTTTGGTATATGATGGGCATGTATACATATTTTAGAGTTACATAAAATTAAATTGGGGAAAAATGTAAATCAAGAAATATGATATGGAAATAACCTACAGTTTGTTTTCAGAAGACACAATTGTAGTATAGTTGCAATGTACCAGCCTGGTGTAACTTAACCTTTCTGGATACTTAACAACCATACTTAATGCCCATACCAATTTGGCTGAGGGACCTAAGGAATAACTGTCCTCAGAGATCAACTAAGTCTCAGGGCACTATGCACGGGTACATCTCTTGAAATGTCCTGCACATATGGGTCACCAGTCTTCCTATGTAGGGAGGTCATGGAGATACACTGATGGAACTTCAGCCAGTGTCCAGTCTATAAAGAGGAAAGTCTACTCATGCTTCAAAAAGGGAAGCCTGGCCTAGCAAGACCTGATTTTGCCCTCGAGAGGGTGGAACTGGTAAATGAAAAGCTGAAAGGAGCCAGGGAGCCCCCCCAAATAAACCTGACTGACCCCTGAGGACCAGATCCTCAACTGACCTTGAAAAAGCAAAAACATTGGTTAATCTAGGCTAACTGTGTGGCCTTAAGCATCCAAAAGGAAAGTATAACCAGAAATATATAATCAATAAGGCCTGAGAAATTGTACTTCAGATATAAAACTTGAGATCTTATGGAAAAAAATTAAAAATAAAAATAAATAATTAAAACGCAAAAAAGGTACATTAAAAATACATCAACTCGGGGGCTGGAGAGATAGCCTCACAGTTAAGAGCACCAACTGCTCTTGCAGAGGACCCGTGTTCGATCCCCAGCACCCACATAGCGGCTGAGAACCGTCTGTAACTCCAATTCCAGGAGAACTCCAGTTCCAGGGGAATCTGAGACTCCCTTCTGACCTCCACAGCATTGCACAACACGGGTGGCACAAACCTACAGGCAGACAGTACATTCATACACATACAAAAATAAATAAAATTTTAAAAAATACGTCAACTTGCTATGTAACATAGGAATGTTAAGTAATATTTCTTTTTACCTGCATACAACTCTACTGTTAAAATGTGAATCCCTAAACATGTTTTGGAACTAACCTATAGTTTATTTTCAGACGCCATAATTTTGGTATATGTGTGGCATGTATGCATACATATTTTGGAGCAATACAAATTGGAGGGAACAACAAAAACAAAAATGACTGGTTCAAAGACTGAAACAGTAAACGTCTGCATCAAAAAGCTTTAAAAAAGACTGAGAAAAAGAATTCATGAGCTCTGGTGGGGTGTGGGGCATGGAAGGGGGAATGGGTCTAAATTTGACTAAAAAATGTATGAAATGCACAAAACTTCGATAAAAAAAGGCCAACTCTCCCTTTAAATCCTATTTCTGTTCAATTCTCTCCTCACCAGCAAAGTCAGTTGTCTCTTATATTTTCTTCACAGAACACTCATATTTCATCCAATTTAATTCTGAGAGTATATATTCTGTTCTGTAGTTACACTTTATTGTTTTTTCTCAACTGAACAGTTGGTAATTCAATGTAGTGATTAACTAATTTTTCTGTTATATAACCACTACACACATAGCAAATTCATTTGAATTTTATTGCTAACACAATACAAGAGGTTCCTTTGTAATTAGACCTGCCCAGAGTTTCTGTATCTTCTGATGTTACCATGCTTAGTTTACAGCTAGTTTTTGTATTAATATGATGACATGCCTACTTATTCTTGAACAAACTGGAAAATAACCAACACTAAATGTGGTAATTTTAAAGGTTTATTTCATGCTATTAAAATTCTCCTTTCTGGTTTCAAGTGCATGGGATTTACAGAGGAAAATATGGGCTCTGTTTCTGTGACTGTCATTCTGACAAATATAAAAACTTTTCAGGACAGAGCTCTCTATAATTGTTAAATTATTTGTTGGACTCAAAATAATTTTTGGCACATGTGAATGTATTTTGTTTGCCTAATTGAAAATAATAAAATGAGCCTCTGGTCCTGAGCAGGGCAGGGGTCAGGAGCAGCCTGCCAGTGCTCCAGGAAGGTAAACTTAGGGCATTGATCCATGGGTGCAGGACAATTGATTTGCTGAGTTGTGGCAGAGGAGCCAGTGGCTGGCGGATGTAGATTGGACTCCTAAATCCCGCCGGAGCATGGCTGCCCAGCTGGATGGCCCCACCCCACCCCCATAGTCGCAAGTGGGAGGAGATCCTGGCTTTGGGGTCAGGCGCAGACGCCATAGTCTGGTCCTGAGCAGGGCAGGGGTCAGGAGCAGCCCTCCAGTGCTCCAGAAAAGTAAACTTAGGGCATTGACCCACGAGTGCAGGACAATTGATTTCCTGAGTTGTGGTAGAGGGGCCAGTGGCTGGCAGACGTAGATTGGACTCCTAAATCCTGCCAAAGCGTGGCTGCCCGGCTGGGTGGCCCCACCCCCCGTAGTCGCAAGTGGGAGGAGATCCTGGCTTTGGGGTCAGGCGCAGATGCCATGCTCTGATCCTGAGCAGGGCAGGGGTCAGGAGCAGCCCGCCACTGCTCCAGGAAGGTACCGGGGCAGGATAAGTCAGGAATACACCCCCCCACCCCAACCCCGCTGCCAACAACTGGAATTGAGGAGAGAGTATCCAGTGGATTAAGAGAACATTAAAAACAAGAAAGGAAGAGACTTCCAGTATCCAACATATAAAGAAAAGTGAAAGCCTGAAACCTAGACAAGTCAACACTCCACAAAAAAGGAGGAGGGAAGGAAGGGGAAAAAAAAACAAGCATTGGAAGGAGGCAAGCAAAATAAAACAAGCTTTCAGCCTTCAACAAACTGAAAAGGCATTTGGGATTCGAATCACAAAAGGGAAATCCACATGCCAGGGAGACGACAAGGAAGAGGCAACATGGAAAAGGTGCAGGATAATTCCGCACCAAGCTCTACCAACCCAGTAGGAGATAGCTACAATCAAATCCCCATGGAGGTGACCTCAGAAGCAGACCTCAGAGGACTAATTGCAGACCTATGCAGAGAAATTAAAGAACATAAAGAAGAATTCAGAGAAGTAAAGTGAGAGAATGAAAAACTCAAAAAGGACCTAGAGGGATACAATGACAAACTAAAGGAAGAATTCAGAGAAGTAAACAGAGAGAATGAAAAACTCAAAAAGGACCTAGAGGGATACAATAACAAACTAAAGGAAGAGATTGACAAACTCCAGAAAGAACGAGAGAGAGAAAAAAACAAACACCTTAAGGAAGTAGAAACACTGAAAAAGGAGGCCAACCAACGAAATAAGGAGCACCAAGAAGAGATTGAGAAACTCATAAAGGAAATGGATATATTAAGGAAATCACAGGATGAAATGAAAAAGGAAATAGAACACTTATTCAACCAGGAAGAAAGGAATGGAAAAAGCCTCAGAAATAGAATGGAGGAAGCAGAACAAAGACTATCAGATCTGTAAGATAACACAGAGCAACTAAAAAATTCAAATAAAGATTATGAAAAATTTAAAAATACACAAAACTGGAACAAGCAGGAAATATGGGACATTATGAAAAGATCAAACCTCCGCATCATAGGAATAAAGGAAAGAGAAGAATCTCAAGAGAATAGTATTGATCAGATCTTCAACAGAATACTAGATGAAAACTTCCCCAAACTAAAAGTAGACAAACCCACTCAAATACAAGAAGCACACAGGACTCCAATTAGACAAGATCAGAAAAGAAACTCCCCACGCCATATCATAGTCAAAATACTAGATGCCCAAAACAAAGATAAAATTCTGAAGGCCACAAAAGAAAAACAAGTCACATACAAAGGGAACCCCATCAGAATTACAACTGACTTCTCGCCGCAAACCATGAAAGCAAGAAGAACATGGAGCAAAGAATTCCCAGTGTTAAAGGACTATGGATGACAACCCAGAATACTTTACCCAGCAAAAATGTCAATTACAGTTGAAGGAGAGACAAGAATCTTCCAACACAAAAACAAGATGATAGAATACATGCCCGGAAAAACAACTCTCCAGAAAATGCTTGAAGCAATTCAAAGGGCAGAAGAGAGGCGCAACTATCCTCAAGCACCTAGGAAAAAAAACTAATAAAAATATAAACATAGTAGAATCAGACTAAAAGTCCAAATGGAGAATAAGGTGAAAGGAAAAAACATCCATCTTTCAATTATAACCTTAAATATTAATGGGCTGAACTCCCCAATCAAAAGGCATAGACTGGGAGAATGGATTAGGAAACAAAATCCATCCATATGCTGTCTGCAAGAAACCCATCTCAATCTCAAGGACAGACACCAACTTAAGGTGAAGGGATGGAAGAAGGGATGGAAGAAAATATTCCAAGCAAATGGTACCAAAAAGAAAGCAGGTGTCGCTATCCTAATACAAGACAAAATAGACGTCAAAGCAAAAGAAATCAAAAGAGACAAAGAGGGCCATTTTATCTTCATTAAAGGAACAATTGATGATGAATATCTCACAATCGTGAATATATATGCACCAAATGTCAGCGCACCAAACTTTATAAAGACAACTCTTCAGGATCTCAAGGCTCAGATTAACCCCAGCACACTAATAGTAGGGGACTTCAATACCCCACTAAGTCCTTTAGACAGATCAACAGGACAAAGGATAAACAGAGAGACATCTGAACTGAATGATACAATACACCAAATGGACCTCA
>VZQC01001210.1:1636703-1687290 GCA_009823505.1 Rhizomys pruinosus
CATACCCAACAAAAATAAATACAATATAAAAGATAAATAAATAAAATAAATTACCATATATATCTAATTTGCATGTGCTCATTAGTGGATCAAAGGTTTATACGTGTTATACTATATATCTATATTGCATGAGTTCATATAGTAGGATCGAAAGGTTATTCCTAGGACAAACTGGCAGCCGATGAAAGAAAACAGCGCATTCTAAGAGACCAAGACAAACAAGCGTCCAGAAGAAGTAGACTGTTTTGCTTCTTATCCCCGTTGTGCCCCTGTTTCTAAGCCTAAGGGAACATCTGTGGAACAGGGCGGAGTGAATGTAGGCTGCGATTGGGGTGATGGGAAACTAAACAATTAGACTGGACACTCATTTGATCAACTTGATTGACACATACAAGCCCCCCTGCTGGATGGTGGGCCCATGAGCTGTTGGGTTTGGGCACAACTGCTTGCAAACTTGGTTACATGAAGGATGCTTGTAACTCACAATTTCACTTCTTGTTAAATACAAATGAAAACAAACAACACAAGCAGAGAAAGATGCAGACAAATTTACAGACCGAATGCATGATTGGGATGGGTCAGGGGTGGGTGGGGGGAAAATGGCGATATACTCTCACTGCACTGAATGTGAAAAGTACGATGTAGTCGAAATACCCCAACATCAAATCAAACACACCTCGAATATTGCTCACATACTCTTCTAGAATATCTAGACTATGTTTTCACCCCCCAAAAACGGTTTCCTGCAAGGTCGTAGGGAGCCCCATTCCAAGTTTCTCAATACTATGGGCCTCAGGCCACGTGCCTCACATCCCCAGAATAAGGTTTTTCCATCTCGCTGAAGTTTCTCAATTTGCATTATCTTTCAAGGATATTAAAATTTTTGTGTAGTTCTGCGGTGTCTTTGGTTAGGTTTGTTTCCTGGTATCTTATTTGTTTTGAGGCTCTTGTGCAGTGGGGAGGTCTCTTTGAAACTTTCTCTCCATATTGCTTGTGCTGTTGTTGGTGTAAGAACGGCATGATTTTTTAAGGTTAATTTTGTATTCTCACTTTGCTGAAGCTGGTAATCCAGTTTCTGAGTTACTGGTGGACGTTCTTATACCATCACTTAAAGTACATATCATCACAAATGAGGGATAAGTTTTGACTTGCCTCCTCTTTTCAATTAGTACTCCTTTAATATCCTGTTCTTTTTCTTGCCTTATTGCTGCTAAGCAATGTTTCAAGCCCTTATTGAAGAGGAGTGGTGACCAGGGGCAGCCTTGCTAGTTCCTACCTTAAAGGGAATGTTTCGGTCATTTCCCCACTTAGGATGATATGGCTGTGGGTTTTCCTGTATACATTGGCTTTGATTACATTGAGAATGATCCTCCAATCCATTCCCTTCTAGGCTTAAGCTGAAGGGATGCTGGATTTGTCAAGAGGCTTTTTCTATGCATCAATTGGAGATGAGAGTAGTGGGTTTTGTCTTGATTTTTTTACGTGGTTTGAATGATATTTATTGATTTCTTATGTTGAACACTCCAGCATCTCCTGGTAGGAATCCAACCCCTTGTACCATGATGTGATGATCTTCTGATGTGGGTCTGTATGTGGAATTTGCTAGGATTCTGTTTGAATTTTGGCATCGTGTTCATAGTAGGAGATGGGTCTATAATGCTTCCTTTTTAGTTGGATCTTGCCTGGTTGTGGTAATAGAGTGATACTGCTTAACATAGAACGGAATTTGGGAGAATTCCCTCTGATTGTATACTGCTAAACAGTTTTGCAGTAATAATGGTTGTAGATTGCTTTTGAATGTTTTATAGAACTGCTGCTGCTGTGAACTGTCTGGGCCGTGGCTTTTTTAGTTGGGGAGGCTTTTTTTACATCTCTATTTTTCATAACGTTTGGGTTTGTTTAAGCTGTGGTCTCTCTTGGCCAGCTTGGTGAATTCCCAGGATATTCACATATTCCTCCCATTTCCTTCAGGTGTTCAAAAACCTAATGGATAGAAGTAGTCTGAATAAAAAAAACCCATGCTCATGGATTGGGAAAATCTACTATAAATGGCATTTTACAAAACTCTTGTAATAGAATTTATGCAATCCATAAAATACCAGATTTCTTCACAGCTTGGAAACAATGTTCTTAAATTCATTTGGAAAAACAAAAGAGCTAATACCAAAAAACCTGAGCGAAAAGAGCTACACAGGGATTCTCTATACCAGACTCAAAATACTACAGGGCTATAGTCTTAAAAAGACCTGGTACTAGGCAAAAACCAAAACAGGACCTGTTGACCAATAGAAACAAAACCGAAGATCCAAAGCGAGTACGTACAATTATCAGCCATCTCATATTTGACAAGGGGAGCCAGGAAGCCACAATGGAGAAAAGACAGCATCTTCAGCAGTGGTGTGGCAAACTGGATCACCACTGTAAAAGAAGAAATTAACCCCACCTCTTGCCCTGTAACAAAAGTCAACTCCAAGATAATCAAAGACCTCAACAGTGAAACCCAAAACCGAAGGTAATAGAAGAAAAAGTTGGCAGCAGACTACAAACATAGGTGTAGGAAAAGACTTCCTAAATCAGACAGCAGCGGCTCAAAGAATAGGGCTCGACAATTGACAAATGGGACCTACAATCAACTCAAAAGCTTCTGTAAATCAAAAGAACACATACAAGGAAGTTGAAGAAGGAAACCCCACGAGAGTGGGAGGAAACCTTCAGCAGATACATCTAGAAAAGCATTGATTTCAGAAAGATAAAACTACGCAAAAAACAAAGAAAAAAAGAAACAACAAATGACCCCACTCAATAGATGGAGCAAAGAAGACCAGGACTTTCACAACGTGAGGAATTAGAGATGTCTGAGAACACCTCAAGAACTGTTCACATCACTAATCATTAATGGGAAAATGCAAATTGAAAACCACTTTCAGAAATATCATTTTACTGAAATAATGACTTGCTAGGATCAGAAAAACAAGATCCCAGGTGCTGGAGAGGTTGTGGGGGGACAAGGGGAACACTCATTCCACTGCTGGTGGGTATAAGTAAACTCGTACAGCCACTGTGGAAAGCAGTGGGAGAACTTCTCTAAAGGCAAGAATTTGGACTATAACTAAGCCACATGGACATTTGCTCATACCACTCTTGGCATGTCCACCTCAAGACTTTGACCACCACGAGGATACACGCACGGCCTGTATTTGCAGCTCTACTTCACTATCAAGGAGTGGAACCACCTAAATGCCCTCAACTGACGAGTGGATTAGAGAAAAAGAATGTGTTGTGAGACATGTACTCTACACATGGCAGTCTATGCAGCATAAAGAAAGATGGATCCTACACGAACTTTTCCGACAAAGTAAATGCTGGAGCTAGAGGACATCATACTGAGTGAAGTTAACAACCAGCTCCCTATAAAAAATAAAACGACGACTGGTATCCCCTCATCCATGATACCAGTTGCCACAATTACCCAGTTGTTAAGTATTTTCTTGTTTAGGGTCCCCCTGAGCTTTTGTACAAAGCAGTTTGGGGCATAACATTTTGGAAACAACAAGCAACAACAGAAAGGACTGCATCAAAGAACTGACTGAACAGTGAGAACGCCTGCTCAAAACGTCAACTTCCCATGGAAAAATATTGAGAAAGAACCTAAGAGATAAAAGCATGTGTTGCAAGAAAGGCCTGAGTAGAATGCATGAGCTCTGGCGGGGTGGGGGAATGGGCGGGAACACGGGTTTGTTAAAAATAAATAAATAAATAAATTTATGTGAAAAAAAATCCAAGAAATATTGTGCGGAGAGCTGTCTTTGTTTTTATTAAAACTTGTTTGAGGGGCTGGAGAGATGGCCTAGCAGTTAAGAGCGCCGACCGCTCTTACACAGGACCCGGGTTCGATCCCCAGCACCCACATGGCGGCTAAGAACCGTCTGAAACTCCAATTCCAGGAGAACTCCAGTTCCAGGGGAATCCGACACCCTCTTCTGACCTCTGCAGCATTGCACGACACGGGTGCACAAACTTGCATGCAGACAGTACATTCATACACATACAGAAATAAAGTTACTAAAAAAAAAAAACTTGTTTGAATTCAGAAAATACTAGCAAAGAAACAAGGCAGATAAAGTGTTAGCCTTACGTTAAAAATATAAAGAGCAAACGATATCGGGATTATTTTGCCATTGTTGTATTTTGTTATTTGTACTTTATTTCTTATAGTATTAAAACAAATTATTTTCTGAGCAAATAATAAATTTTTACATAGTTAAAAAAAAGAAAAAAAAGAAAATAATAAAATGATTCAATGAGGATGGGAAGCGATTCTATATTCGATTGAGAAATGATGTATGACCTATGGAAAAAGTTTAGTAATATATATGTGTGTATATATATATATATATATATGTGTGTGTGTGTGTGTGTGTGTGTGTGTGTGTGTGTTGTGTGTGTGTGTTCTTACTACACATACTATTTCTTTTTTGTATTTTTTTTCTTTTTATGTGTATTTTTATTGAGCATTTGTACATTTCATACAAGGAATGGTTCCTAACCAAATTTAGGGCCCCACAATGCTGTAACCCCCCCATCATAACTCATGCATTACATCATCCAACTTAAGTCTATCCAGTCAAGCTTTTGAACCTAGGCCTTCTGTACAAATTTATCCATTGGAGTCCTGTCAGCTCACCTATAAATCTTAAGAAAGGCATACTCTTCCTCACCCAGCAGTAAATAGTATCTAGTAGTTCTCAGTCCAGGTCCAGCCCCCTCCCCCCATTTCTCTTGCACCACTCTGATACCTTGTCTGAGTTGTCACTGGTCCTATGACAAATTCACATGTGAAAGCTTCCAATGGTCTTCAAGCATCTGTTTCCCTATGGTCATGCACCAGCCCTGGATCTTAGAGTCTTTCTGCTCCCTATTTCACAATGATCCGAAGCCACGGGTGGGGTGGGCTTTAATATAGGGGGCCTATCCTGGGATACATACTCTGGAGGCTCCCATCCTTTAAAACTTGTCAAGTTGTTGCCTTCAGCCTCCACTGCACTCTGCTGAGGGATGCACTCATTTTTCTCTCTGCCGCGTATTCCTCAATGATCCACAAGTCTTCAGTACAAAGGTTTAACTGAAGATGTGTCTTCTAGGATTGGGCATCTTTCAGATGTATATTTTCTCTATCTGACCAGTTGTGAGATTCTGCAGTAGCCTCAGTCTTTTGATGAGTGGTGTACAGCTATATCTGTAATTATATAAGATTCCATATTTAGCGTATGGTAAGAATTTTTTCTACAGATATTACACCAATAGGGATTTCCTTAGGACCTATGTCATCTCCATCCCCCCTCCATTTGTCTGAGTTTACAGGGTGTTTTAATTCCTATTAGATAACTGTTGATTAGCTCCCAGATAGCAGTGCCACTACTTTATCATCAAAGGTAGTTTGCTGTGCAGGTCATTATAAATAGTAGGTTTTAGGGATGGGTTTTACCATTGATTGATTTTCTCCTTTAGATTATACATATTATCTAGGCTTATGAGTGGTAAACTTTAGGAAGAAGTCTTCCAGGTCAGTCCCTGTACCATGACTCTAAGTCCTCTGCTCTGCCTTCAGCAGTAGAGACTTATTTTATGTTTCTGGGAGATAATCAATAGTTTTCATGATAGCCTAAGGTATTCTGAGAGTATCTTGGATCACTCTCTCCAACCACTGAGAGGGAAGTGTCTTCTATCTGGTACTGTGTCCCTTACCATACAGCCCCCAGGTAGACCTATCTACTAATAACGTTCAGTGTATGTGCATTTCTCATAGGGTCTCTGGGCCATCACATTATACTCTGGGTTCCCTAGCCATCCAATATTCAATCATCTCTATTCTTTCCCCTTTCCTTCCCACCTCCCTTCTCATCCCCAGCCTCAGTACCCCCATTATCCCCACCCTCTCCCTTCCATGAATTCCCTTGCCACCCCTCCATTATCCCCTATATGTTCTTCTCTCTTCCACTCCCAAGTCAACACTCCCACTGACCCCACGCCCTAGTAACTATCCCCCATTTTCAGGTTCTTTCTTCTCCTTTACCTCCATGTATTCTTTCCAATTTACTGGCTCCTGTAGTTATATCAAGATATGTAATAAAATATAGGAGATTGGTGCTACAATCCACAAATGAAGAACATGTGCCATTTAGTTCTCTGCCTCTGTTACTTCACTTAGTAAATACACTTTAGTTCCATCCATTTACCTGTGAATTTCATCATTTCATCTTTTGTTACTGCTAAGGAGTCCTCCATTGTATAGATGAACAACATTTTCATTATCCATTTGTTAGTTATTGGACATTTAGGTTGTTTCAATATTATTTTAGCTATTGTGAAGAAAGCAGCAACACAGATGTCCAGATACCTTTACCATATGATGAATTCCTTTGGGTATATACCAAGGAGTGGTATAATTGGGTCATATGGTAAGACCATTTTTAGTTTCCTGAGAGGTCCTGACACTGCCTTCCATAATGGTTGCACTAGAGTGTGTTGCCACCATCAGTGAATGAATGTTTTCCTTTCTCCAAAACCTCACCAGTATTTGGTGGCCTTCATTCTCTTCATCTTAGCCATTCTTACTGAGGTAAGATGAAATCTTAAAGTGGTTTTTATTTGCAATTCTCTAATGACTAAGGATACTGAGCAGTTTTGAAGATGTTTTTAACCATTTTTATTTCTTTGTCTGATAACTTTCTGTTCAGGTATGTAGCCAATATTTTGTTGCATGGTTTATTTTCTTTGTACTTTGATTTTTGAGTTCTTTATATATTCTGGATATTAATCCTCTGTCATATGTGTAACTTGGAAGATTTTTTCTCAGTGGGTTTCTTCCTCGCCTCCTTGGTTGTGTCATTTGCTTTGTAGAGTAATGAGGCCCTAGTTAGTGATTATTCACACTGATGTTTGATCCACTGAGGTCCAATTAATAAAGCCCTTTCCTAAGCCTACATCTTGGAGAGAAGTTCCTATGTATTCTTCTGGCAGTTTCAGAGTTTCAGGTTTTATATTGAGGTCTTTGATGAACTTGGAGTTGACTTTTGTGCACAGAGAAGGTTAAGTATCCAATTTCATTCTTTTACAGGTACAGATCCAGGTCTAACAACAACATTTTGTCTGTAGTGTATTTTTAACACTTTTGTCAAATATTAGTTGGCTAAAATTATATGTACTCATATTTGTGCCTTCTATTGTGTTTCATTGATTTGTGTGTTTATTGTTGTGCCAGTTCCATGATATTTTTATAACTAGATCTCTGTAATATAACCTGAGATCTTGTATGGTGATGCCCCCTACATTTTTCTTTTTGCTCAAGATTGTTTTTGCTATATGGGGTATTTTGTGATTCTACATGAATTTTTGGATGTTTTTTTTCGAGCTCCATGAAGTATGTTGTGGTTATTTTTATTGGCATTGCTTTGAATCTATAAATTATTTTAAATTAAGAGATCATTTTCACAATATTGATTCTACCATACATGAACATGGTAGATTTTTTTCTATCTCCTAGTGTCTTCCTCTATATATTTTTTTTAATTTGAAATATTCATTGTAGAGAATTTTAATGCTTTGGTTACATTTATTCCTAAATATTTTTATGTATTTTCAATGGGAGGATTTCCTTGTATGCTTTTTCTGACTGTATGTGTTGGTATATAGAAATGTCAAGTGATCTGTGTGTGTATGTATGTATGTATAGATATATAACAATATATATATATTATCTATAGTAGCAATACAAGTTGGAGGGAACAACAAAAAAAGAACTGAAGAAAACTCTGGAAAGACTCAGAAAAAGATGCAGGAGATGTATGGTAGAGTGCAGGGACTCTGGTCTGGTGGGGGGCATGGAAAAGGAAGAGACTCTAGATTCATTTGAGAAATGATGTGCGACTTATGGAAAAAAGTTTAATAACAATAAAAAAAGAAATGTCACTCATTTTTGTTTTTATATATTCCATGAGGGACTTTTTGTCATTTTTAATTTATTTTTTATTGTTAAACTTTTTCCATACATCATACATTATTTCTCAATTGAATTTAGAGTCACTTCCCTTTCCATGACCCCACCCAACCTGAGTTCTCCACTCTGCCACACATGTCTTGTATCTTTTTCTGAGTATTGCCACTCATATTTGTAAGTTGATTTTTTTATTACTGAAATTGTTTTTTTTTCATTTTTTTAAGAATAAGTCATAATTTATGAGTACAAGCATCCTCCATGTAAAACCAGTTTGCAAGCAGTTGTGCCCAAACCCACACAGCCCAAGGGTCCCACCATCCAGCTGGCGGGGCTTGAATGTTCAATCAAGTTGATCAAATATGTGTCCAGACTATATTGCTGTATTTTCACCAGTCACACCAATAGCAGCCCTTACATTCTACCATGTACCCTCTTCCACAGATTGTTCCCTAGGCTTAGAAAAGGGGCACAAGTGGACAAGAAGCAAAACAGTCTAATTTCTCTGGAGCTGTTGTCTTGGACTTTGGTCAGTTCTGGCTGTTTCCTTTCATGAGCTGACAGTTTGTCCAGGAATAACCTCTCAATCCTACTAATGAAGCACAAGCAATAAGATATGTAGGTATTTAAACAGTACTAATTGTTATGGTAGGTTACTTTGGTATAGACACAGATATTTGGATGGTGTTAATCCGTGAATTACGTTTTTTCTGTAAAACATGCCAGGATCTTACAGTGGCTTATAACATCTCCTAACCACTAGAGGATGTAAGCTTGTAGCATCAGCTGTGGGTTATTCCTCCAAGGAGAGAGCTAATAGCCAATTAGATTTGGGCTATACAGGCATATGGCTGCCACTGCTGCACAGTAGTTCCAGGCAGGTGAGGTGTAGCTGGTGCTGACGGAGGAGTCTTGCTTGACTCAAGGAGACCTCTATTTGCTTTATTGGTTTAGTAGCCTTTGGTAACACTCTCTGGTATTCCAGAGATGAACTGTAAACTTGCAAGTGCGGTTTCAATACATCTTTCCCATGCTTTCATCGGGTCTTCCACAGCAGGGCCTTATCTTCTCTCTTCTTGCAGATCCCAGTTTACAGGCAAGAAGCTTTTACCTTTTTTTTGGGGGGGGGGCTTGGATCCCCTGGCCAATGTCTCCTTGGGAGAATAATCAATTGCTGATATCAGAGCCCTCCTGTATTAATATATTTTGCTTAAGTGCATAGCTTAATGAGACTTTAGTATTATATTAGGTTCTGAATAGAGAATAATCCTTTTCACAGTTCCTATGTCTAGTAGTCAATTAAAGAAGGCACTTTTACCAGTTTTATAAAAGATTACCTCTGTAACAGTTGGCTCTAATTTACAGTTAGAGAATGGCCTCATCATCATCATATTCCTCCTTGTTCTATGAAGGGGAGGTAAAAAAGTCTCTCGTAAAACTTTGCGGCACCTAGAAGGTAAGTTTCATTAGGACTCATTATAAATAGTTGTTACAAGTAGGATCCACAGAGGGGTTTGATTTCTGTAGCAGTCTGAGACTTTTCTTCCTTTCAATGTTCAGACGGGCCAACCTTTCTGCTGGCACTTCCTGGTACATCCTACACAATGCAAAGCTGTATCTTTTCTTTCTCAGCCATTAAGTTGATGACATTTTGACCTGTTGGAACATACGAATCTTTTCCCATAGTTAGTTTTAAAATTTGAATTGCAAAGTTTATGATGAAAAGGTTTCATTCATATATATATATCCACCTTTTTATTTAAGGTTTTTGTTTTTTGACCCATGAGTCTCAAAAACGCAGTTGTAGTATGCATACCTATAGGCAGGAATCAAGGCGCAGATTTCATCAAATTCACCCAAGCTGTTTTGGGTGACTGTATGTGGTTACCTTGGGAAGAAAACTTAATTTGTTAAGTTAAATCATCCTACAGGTAAAAGAGGATACTACAAGATGATACTGTACAACAGAAAAATTATAGAGAACATTTGTATGTGCCAATCCCAAAGTTATTATTATACTGATTTTATTTTATTTTTATTTTTGGTCTTTTCAAGACAGGGTCTCCCTGTAGCCCCAGCTGTCCTGGAAATCACTCTGTAGAACAGGTTGGCCTTGAACTCACAAAGATCAGCCTGCCTCTGCCTCCCAAGTGCTAAGATTAAAGGAGTGCATCACCACGCCTGGCTGTTATACAGATTTTAAATAAAACAAATGTGGACAACAACAATTTATATTTCCAATTAATTCAGGTGCATTACCGTTTTTATCAGAACCTTTAAACCAATGTTGCTTAATATACACATATTTACTTTTACTAAGTCCTAAAACACCATGTAACCTGTAGACAGAGTCTGGGCAAAATTGGATACTTGTTGAACTCGTGTCAATTAAATATACATTAATCGAATATACACCATGTCCCTCTCCCGCCCCTCACACCCCTCACGATTCACCATTTCAGTCAGTTTTCTGATGCAGTCTTTCTGTCGTTGTTCTTTTAATATGCATCCCTCTCCACAAGAAACATTTATAACTGGGTTATTGGCACTAGCATCCACATATGAGGGATACCATTAGTCATTTGTTTTTCTGGGACTGTGTTACTTCACTTATATAATATCTTCTAGCTCCTCCATTTACCTGAAAAGTTCATGATGTCTTTCTTTACTGCTGCATAGAACTCCGT
This sequence comes from Rhizomys pruinosus, assembly GCA_009823505.1. Lineage (NCBI taxonomy): Eukaryota > Metazoa > Chordata > Mammalia > Rodentia > Spalacidae > Rhizomys > Rhizomys pruinosus. Next base: position 1,647,384 of record VZQC01001210.1, read on the forward strand.
TGTGTACATGTACCACATTTTGTCTAACCACTCGTCAGTTGAGGGGCATTTGGGTTGGTTCCAGCTTTTTGCAATTGCGAAAAGAGCTGCAATAAATATAGCTGTGCATGTATTTCGGCAGTAAGATGAGTCTTGTGGGTATATACCCAGGAGTGGTATGACTGGGTCAAATGGCAAGCTCATTTTGAGTCTTCCAAGGGTTCTCCACACTGTTTTCCACAGTGGCTGTACAAGTTTACATTCCCACCAGCAATAGATGAGTGTTCCCCTTTCCCCACAACCTCTCCAGCACTTGATATCGTTTGTTTTCTTGATTCTGGCCAGTCTTATCAGAGTGAGATGATATCTTAGAGTGGTCTTAATTTGCATTTCCCTAATTATTAGTGACGTTGAACAGTTTTTAAGATGTTTCTCAGCCATCTCTAATTCCTCCTCTGTAAAGACTCTATTCAGTTCTTTGCTCCATCTTTTGAGTGATTCATTTGTTTTCTTTCTTCTTTGTTTTTTTGAGTAGCTTGTATACTATGGAAATTAATGCTTTGTCAGATGTATCTGCAATGAAGGTTTCCTCCCACACTGTGGGTTTTCTCTTCACTTCCGTGATTGTTTCTTTTGATGTACAGACGCTTTTGTGTTTAATGAGTTCCCAATTGCCAATCTAATTTCTTGTGCAGATGCTGTCTGATTTAGGAAGTCTTTTCCTACTCCTATGTATTGTAGTCTGCTGCCGAGTTTTTCTTCTATCATGTCCAGAATTTTGGGTTTCACATTGAGGTTTTGATCCATCTGTAATTGACTTTTGTACAGGGCAAGAGGTAAGGGTTTAATTTTATTCTTCTACAGGTTGTGATACAGTTTTGCCAACACCACCTACTGAAGATGCTGTCTTTCCTCCATTGTGTCTTCTTGGCCCCCTTGTCAAATATGAGGTGGCTGAAATTGTATGTGCTCAGGTTTGGATCTTCAGTTTTATTCCATTGGTCAACTGGTCTGTTTTTGTGACAGTACCAAGCTGTTTTTATGACTATAGCCCTTTAGTATTGTTTGATGTCTGGTAGAGCAATCCCCCCTGTATTGCTCTTTTCGCTCAAGGTTGTTTTGGCTATTTGGGGTACATTTTTTTCCAAAATGAAATTGAGGATTTTTTTTTTCGAAGCCTGTGAAGAAACTCTTGGGGGATTTGATTGCGATTGCATTAAATCTGTACACTAGTTTGGATAGAATGGACATTTTTACTATGTTTATTTTCCCAATCCATGAGCATGGGAGGTTTGTCCATCTTCTGATGTCTTCCTCAATTTCGTTCTTCAGGGGTTTAAAATTTTTGTTATAGAGATCCTTGGTGTCTTTCGTTAGGTTCGTTCCTAGGTATTTTATTGTTTTTGAGGCTATTGTAAGTGGGAAGCTCTCCTTGTAGTCTTTCAGTTGCTTGTTGTTGGTGTAAAGAAAGGCTACTGACTTTTCTAGATTTATTTTGTATCCTTTACCAAAGTGCTTAATCGTTTCTAGGAGTTTTCTGGTAGAGTTCTTAGCATCCCTTAAGGTAGACAATCATATCATCAGCAAACAGGGATAGCTTGACTTCCTCTTTTCCAATTAGAACTCCTTTAATTTCCTTTTCTTGCCTTATTGCCCTAGCAAGGATTTCAAGCACTACATTGAAAAGGAGTGGTGAAAGGGGGCAGCCTTGCCAAGTTCCTACCTTTAAGGGGAATGCTTCTGTCGTTTCCCCATTTAGGATGATATTGGCTGTGGGTTTCCTGTATATGGCTTTGATTACATTGAGGAATGATCCCTCCAGTCCAATTCCCTCTAGGACTTTAAACATGAAGGGATGCTGGATTTTGTCAAAGGCTTTCTCCGCATCAATTGAGATGATGGTGTGGTTTTTGTCCTTCAGTCCATTGATATGTTTGATGATGTTTATTGATTTTCGTATGTTGAACCATCCCTGCATCTCTGGTATGAATCCAACTTGGTCATGGTGGATGATTTTCTTGATGTGAGTCTGTATGCGATTTGCCAGAATCCTGTTTAGAATTTTGGCATCTGTGTTCATTAGGGAGATGGGTCTATAGTTCTCCTTTTTGGTTGTATCTTTCCCTGGTTTTGGTAGTAGCGTAATGCTGGCTTCATAGAAGGAATTTGGGAGAAGTCCCTCCGTTTGTATCCTTCTAAACAATTTAAGTAGTAATGGTTGTAAGTCTTTACGAAATATTTTATAGAATTCTGCCGTGAATCCATCCGGGCCTGTGCATTTTTTGGTTGGGAGGCTACTTATTACATATTCAACTTCTTTATGAACTATTGGTCTATTTAGGCTGTCAATCTCTTCTTGGTTGAGCTTTGGTGATTCCCAGGATTTCAGATATTCATCCATTTCTTCTAGGTTTTTAAACTTAGTAGAGTATAGGTTTTTGAAGTATTCCCGTATGATTGTCTGGATCTTTTCATTGTTTGTTGTGATATTTTCCCTTTTGTCACATATTCTATTGATTTTGAGTTGTTCCTTCTTTCTTTTGGTCAACTGGGCTAGAGGTCTGTCTATCTTGTTTATTCTCTCAAAGAACCAACTTTTGGATTCATTGATTTTTTTTATGGTTTTCTTTGTTTCTATTTCATTGATGTCTGTTCTGATTTTTGTTATTTCTTCTTGTCTGCTCTGTTTAGGGTTCTTTTGTTGTTGTCTCTCAAGTATTTTTAGCTGCAGTGTTAGATCATTCACTTGTGCTGTTTTTTTTGTTGTTGTTGTTGTCGTTGCTTTTGTTTTGTTTTTTTTTAATGTAGTTACTTAGAGCTATAAACTTTCCTCTTAGGACTGCATTTAAAGTGTCCCATAGGTTTTACTGTGCTGTATTATCATTGTCATTCAGTTCCAGGACTGTTTTTATTTCTTTCTTTATTTCTTCCTTGACCCATTCATTATTCAGGAGAGTGTTGCTTAGTTTCCATGTGCTCTGGTAGGTTGTAGGATTTATCCTAGTGTTGATATTGATTTTTATTGCACTGTGGTCTGATAGAATGCATGAGATTATTTCATTCTTTTTGTACTTGTTCAGTGTCCCAGTATATGGTCTGTTTTGGAGAATGTTCCATGAGGTGCTGAGTAGAAAATGTATTCTCTGGTGTTTGGGTGAAATATTTGATAGATATCTGTGAGGTCCATTTGGTGTATTATATCATTTAGTTCAGATGTCTCTCTGTTTATTCTTTGTCCTGTTGATCTATCTAAAAGACTTAATGGGGTATTGAAGTCCCCTACTATTAGTGAAGAATTGTCTTTATAAAGGTTGGTGCACCAGCATTTGGTGCGTATGTATTCATGATTTTGAGATCTTCATCGTCAATTGTTCCTTTAGTAAAGATGTAATAGCCCTCTTTGTCTTTTTTGAGTTCTTTTGCTTTGAAGTTTATTTTGTCTGATATTTGAATAACAATGCCTGCTTTCTTTTTGGTACCATTTTCTTGGAATACTTTATTCCATCCCTTCACCTTAAGTTGGTGCCTATCCTTGAAATTGAGATGGGTTTCTTATAGACAGCATATAGATGGATTTTGTTTCCTAATCCATTCTCCCAGTCTTTGCCTTTTTGATTGGGGAGTTTAGGCCATTAATATTTAAGGTTATAATTGAAAGATGGATGTTGCTTCCTTTCACCTAATTATCCATTTGGACTTCTAGCCTCTGGTTTTACTCTTATGGTTATGTTTTTATTAGTTTCTTTTCCTATGTGTTTGAGGATTGTTGCTCCTCCCTTCCGCCCTTTGAATTGTTTCAAATATTTTATGAAGACTTGGTTTTCCAGACATGTATTCTATCATCTTGTTTACATCATGGAAGATTTTTCTCTCTCCTTCAACTATAATCGACATTTTTGCTGGGTAAAGTATTCTGGGTTGGCATCCATAGTCCTTTAACACTGGGAATTCTTTGCTCCATGTTCTTCTTGCTTTCATGGTTTGTGCCAAGAAGTCAGTTGTAATTCTTATGGGTTTTCCTTTGTATGTGACTTGTTTTTCTTTTTTAGCCTTCAGAAGTTTGACTTTGTTTTGGGCATCTAGCATTTTAACTATGATATGGCGTGGGGAGTTTCTTTTCTGATCTTGTCTATTTGGAGTCCTATGTGCTTGTTGTATTTGTATGGGTTTGTCTATTTTTAGTTTGGGGAAATTTTCATCTATTATTCTGTTGAAGATCTGATCAATACTATTCTCTTGAGATTCTTCTCCTTCCTCTATTCCTATGATGGTGAGGTTTGATCTTTTCATAGTGTCCCATATTTCCTGGTTGTTTCACTTCTGTGTATTTTTAAATTTTTCATATTCTTTATTTGAGCTTTTTAGTTGTTCTATGTTATCTTCCAGATCTGATATTCTTTGTTCTGCTTCCTCCATTCTACTTCTGAGGCTTTTTCCTTTCTTCTTGATTGGATGAGTATTCTAATTCTTTTTTCATTTCATCCTGTATTTTCTTTAGTATTTCCATTTCCTTTTTGAGCTTCTCAATCTCTTCTTGGTGCTCCTTACTTCACTGGTTGGCATCCTTTTTCAGTGTTTCTACTTCCTTTCGGAGTTTATTTTTCTCTCCCTCTAGTTCTTTCTGGAGTTTGTCAATCTGTTTTTTTAGTTCTTTCCTAAATTTGTCATTGTATCCCTCCAGGTCCTTTTTGAGTTTTTCATTCTCTCTGAATTCTTCTTTATTTTCTTTAATTTCTCTGCATAGATCTGCAATTATTCCTCTAAGATCTGTTCCTCGGGTCAACTCCAGGAGGATCCCTTTGTAGTTATCTCCTACAGGTTAGGTAGAGCCTCGTGTGGGATTATCCTGTGCCTTTCCCATGTTGTCCCTTCATGTGGGTTTCCCATGTTGTCCCTGGCATGTGGGTTTCCCCTTTGTGATTCAAATCAGAAATGTCTTTTCACTATGTTAGTGGCTAGTTTTGCTTGCCTCCTTCCAATGCTTTTTTTTTTTCTTTCCTCCTCCTTGTTTATGGAGTATTGACTTGTCTAGGTTTCAGGCTTTCAATTTTGTTTATTTATTGGATATTGGGAGTCTAAGTCGCTCTTATCTTCCTGTTCTGAAGGTTCTCCAAAAAAAAGTCCACTTGGATACTCTCTCACCAATTCCAGTTTGGGGGATATTCCTGACTTAGTCTATGTCTGGAGTGACTTCTGGGCTCCTGTGCCTCAGGAGCCAGTCTGTGCAAAGACACAGGGGCACTGAACCCAACCCACCGGTCACTGGTTGTAAAGGTGAAGGGCGGTTCTGCCCAGACAGTCACCCCCTACAAAAGGTTTCAGAGTTGAGACCATTTTCCAGCAGCCCAGGAATCAATCTACTCTAAAATCTACCTTTCTGGAGTGACTTCCGGGCTCCTGTGCCTCAGGAGCCGGCCCGCACAAAGACACAGAGGCACCCACTGTAAGTTGATTTTATAACTTGACACTAAAACTTTTAATCATTTCTCACATTTCTTTGGTAGGATTTTTGATATCATGTATAATATTATATTATCTACAAATAGAGATAATTTGACCTATTCTTTTCCAATTAGTACTGCATTAATTTCTTTTTATTCCATTATTGTTCTTGCAAGGGTTTCAAGCACTATATTGAAAAGGAGTTCATGGGGCTGGAGAGATGGGGTAGTGGTTAAGAGTGCTGACTGTTGCAGAGGACCCGGGTTTGATCCTCAGCACCCACATGGCATCTGAGAACCGTCTGAAACTCCAATTCCAAGAGAACTCCAGTTCCAGCGGAATCCGACACCCTCTTCTGACCTCCGCGGCATTGCAAGACATGGGTGCACACACCTGCATGCAGACAGTACATTCATACACATAGAGAAAAATAAATAATAAAAATAAATTAAAGAGAAAAGGAGTTTATATAGTGGACAACTCTGTCTGGTTCTTGATTTTAATGAGAATGCTTCCAGGTTTTTCTCCATTTAGAATGATGTTAGATGTGGGTTTGTTGTACATAGCTTTAATAATATTGAGTTGTGTTCCCTCCAGACCAATTCATTCTGGGACTTTTAAAATTTTTTTTATTTTTTATGTGTATGAATGTACTGTCTGCATGTAGGTTTGTGCACCCATGGCATGCAATGCCACGGAGGTCAGAAGAGGGTGTTGGATTCCCCTGGAACTAGAGTTAAAGATGGTTCTCAGCAACCATGTGGGTTCTGGGGATTGGACCCGGGTCCTCTGCAAGAGCAGTTGGCACTCTTAACTGCTAGGCCATTCTCCTGCCCCCCATTCTAGGACTTTTAACATAATTCATTTTGGATTTTGTCAAAGGCCTTTTCTTCATCTATTGATATGGGATTTTGTCTTCAAGGCCATTTTTATGTTTTGTGACATTTACTGATTTATTTATATTGACCCATCATTGCATCTCTGGAATAAAGTCTACCTGATCATGGTGGGTGATGTTTTTGTGAGCATCTGTACGTGGTTTTCAAGTCTTTTGTTGACTATCATTGCATCCATGTTCATTAAGAATATGGGCATATAGTTTTCTTTGTTGTATCTTTACATGGTTTGGGTATTACAGTGATGGTGGCATCATAGTTGGATTTGGGGGATTCTTCCTCTCTTTCTACCATTTTTCATAATTTAAGCAGTATTCATTGTAGATCTTCTTTCAAAGTCTGGTAGAATTCCATCATGATGCTATCTAGGGCTGGGAGTTTTTATTCAGGAGGTTTTGTATTGCAGTTACAATTTATTCATTTGTTATGTGTCTGTTTAAGCTGTTGACCTTTTCTTGATTTAACTTTGGTGGTGTCCATAACTCTAGAAATTCATCAATTTCTTTTAGATTTTCAAATTTAATGGAGTATAGATTTTTAAAGTAGTCCCTTACAATGCTCTGGGGTTTTTTGTTGTTTGTTTGTTTGCTTGTTTGTTTTTTTAGGTTTTGTGGGGGGGTTGTTTTTTTTGTTTTGTTTTGTTTTGTTTTGGTGTAATGTTCCCCATCTTTGTCTCTGATTTTGTTAATTTGGACTTGCTATTCCCTTCTTTGGTTAGTTGGGCCAAGGTCACTCTTTCTCATTTAACCTTTCAAAGAACCAGCTCTTAGATTCTTTCATTTTTTGTATTGTTTTCTTTGTTTCTATTTCATTAATTTCTCCTCTGATATTTCTTCTTTCTTCTCATCTACTAAGTTTGAGGTTTGCTTGTTCTTCCCTTCCCAGAGCCTCGAGTTGTCCTGTTAAGACTTTTAAATGTGCTCTTTCTGATTTCTTAATGTAGGAACTAAAAGCTCTAAACTTCCCTCTAAGGATTCCTTTTAAGGTGTCCCAGAAGTTTTGTTGCATTGGAGTCTTGTTTTCATTTATTTCCAGGAGTATATTTATTTCTTTCTTAATTTCTCCTTAGTCTCATTGATCATTCGGGAGTGTGGTGTTTAATCTCCACAAATTCGTGTAGTTTCTAGAGCTTCTTTTGCTATTGAATATAAGCTTTATGGCACTCTGGTTTGATAGAATGCATGGAATTATTTCATTTTTTTAATTTGTTCAGTTTTGTTTTGTGTCCCAATTTTAGAGAAGCTTGCATAGGCTGCTGAATAGAGAGTGAATTATTTGGTGCTTGGGTGGAATATTCTGCAGATATCTGTTAGGTCCATTTTCTATGTCATTTGATTCAGATGTTTCTCTGTTTATTCTTTGTCCAGTTAGCTTATGCATTGAAGATATTGGGGTACTGAAGTAACCTACAATTACTGAATTGGGTAAATCTGTGATTTCTATTCCTGGAGTACTGCATTTATGTAATTGGATGCACAAGAATTTGGTGTGTATATATTTGTGATTGTTTAGAATGAAGTGACCCTCTTTACCTCTTCCACTTAGTTTTAATTTGATGTCTATTTTGTCAGATACTAGAACTGAAACACCTGCTTGTTATTCAGAGCTTTTTAGAGCTGGAAATATTTTTTAAATCCTTTCACCTTAATGCATTATCTATCCTTGAAATTGAGATGAGTTTCTCGAAGACAACAAGAAGATGGGTTTTGTCTTTTGATCCATTCTGCTATCCTGTGTCTTCTGACAGGGTAGTTGAAGACACTGATATTTAGTGTTATTATTGAAAAGTGTGTATTGGATACTGCCATTTTAATATCTTTAGTTTGTAATTCTATTTTGTGTTTCCTTTATTATACCCTCTTTTGTTTTCTTTCTGTAGCCTTTTGAATACATCAATTCCTATCTTCTGTCCATTATATTGTTTCAATTATTCTTTGTAAGGCTAATTTTATAGACATGAATTCTTTCTGCCTATTCATAAAATAAAAATTGTTTGCTCCCCTTCAACCACAATAGTTAGATTTGCTGGATACGGTGTTTGAGGTTGACATTCAAGGTTATTTATAACTGGGGATATTTTGGTCCAGGTTCTTCTGGCTTCCATAGTTTACATTGAAGAGCGAGCTGTGATTGTGATGGGTTTTCCTTGATGTGTAACTTGTTTTTTTCTAGAGCAGCCTTTGGTACCCTCTTTTTTGTATATTTAATCCTTTTCCTATAATATGTAGTGGGGCTTTTATGGTTTGGTCATGTCTACTTCATATACTATGTGCTTCTGGAATCTCTATGGGTGGGTGTTTCCGTAATTTTGGAAAGTTTTCATCTATATTCCTGTTGAAGACATGTTCAATGTATTTTGCCTGAGATTTTTCTTTCTGTATGGCTATAATTCATAATTTTTTTTCTTCTCGTGTTGTCCCACATTTTCTGCATTCCATTTCTGCATTTTTTTTTAATTTTATCTAGTCTTTGTTTAAGGACTACAGATCTTCAACACTACCCTCCAGTCTTGACATTGTTTTGCCCATTTCATTCATTCTGTTTGTGAGGCTTTCTGCTATTGATTCCAATTGGATTATTGGGATTTTTTTTTAGTTTTATGTTCATTTCTCTTGGGTTTCATCACTATTTCTATCTCTTTTGTGAATTCAGTTTTCAAGTCATGAATTGTTTTCAATATTTCACTATGCCAAATATTCATATTTACCTGAGCTTACACTATATCGGAAGAACCAGTCTAGTTCACAGTCTTAAAGAGAGGAGAACTCTTGGGCCTAATCAAGCATTAGACACCCAAGGCAACCTTCAATGTCAAAAGTCCATCCTTTTCAGAGGAACACCCACATTATAACCTCCCTTCAAGTTGTAGGTCATGGTAGTACAAGAGACTCTCAAAATAACATAGGCTATTTCCACTGTCCTGTATTGCCTTCAACTACTTAACTCTAAGACCCTATTGCTGAAGATAGGCCACTCCTGGGACACAGGACTTGGAACAATCAAGCTAGAAGTGACCTGGAGGCCTCCTCACTGAATAGCAGAGAATACCATACAGTTTTCTAAGAGAAAAATAATCAACAGTCTTACCCAACTATAAGCCTAATTAAACAATGACTGGCCAGTAAACTACACTGTTATCGGTGCAGTAGAGGCATTTTCATCTTGGGGTCATCAAAGCTGTCTAATTGGAATTATGGCCCAATCAATGGGAGGAAACTCATGTGGGGTACTGTAAATATGCCAGATGTATATACCTGGTGACAGCATAGATCCTAGAGAAAACCCTATTTGTCATATAACTAGACCAACATAATTTCTTACTTTATCTAAATCTGCATCTTCATAATTACAGTCAAGTGTACCTTTCACGCTACATCAATGAAGCTTGTTTTTGCAACAGATGGGGACTATTACAGAATTTCAGAACTTGTCAAACACAGAGAATAAGTGTCTGTGATGTGCTTAACATTAAGTGACATATTCAATGCAATGTCTACACTTGAGATGAATCCATCTCTCACCTCTTACCAGCAAAATTTTCTTAAGCAATGGACAGTAATTAACAGAGAAACCCACAGTTGGCCAATGTAAAGAAAATGCTTATTCCTAAATAGCATACCTACTTCAAACCTCTTCTTCCCAAGGCTCAGGGATCATTGCAGAAGAGGAGACAGAAAGATTGTAAGAGTCCGAGGTGGTAGATGAACACAAGGAAACAGAGTGAATGATTGTAAGATTGTCAGAGTCAGAGGTGGTGGATGAACGCAAGGAAACAAACTGACACCTGGTCAGTTATTCATATAAACTCATGGTAATGGTTTTAGGATTAAAGTCCTATAGAAGCTCAAACTAGATAATATCACAGAATAGATATAGGGAGATGGGTAAGAAATTGCAACCCATCTTAAGGAACTTTGGGAAACTAATGAGTGCTGGCAAGAGTGAGAAAACCAGTGGATTGTCCCATGCTGAAGGACATTAGGGGACACAAATCAGGCTCCATAGGCCATATTATTTATATATAAGAGAATACATTAAATTTGGGAAGTAGGTTGAGGAGGTATGGATAGGGGAGGGGACCTGAATACCATAAAACTATATTATATGAAAATCACAAAATTCAACTAAAAATAAAATGAAATAAATTTAAGTAAACATATAAAATGTACACAAAGCAAGTGCATATTTGTTCCCTCAACCATATGCTATTCAATTTTTATAGCACATTTGTGGACCCGAGAATGAATACTCAAAGCCAAATGTTCATTGTGCATTTTTTATGGTAACCTTAGAATCTCAGCTCATGATTAATGCAGCTCTACACATTGTCACTCATTGTGGCTGACCTTTAACATTTGGGTAGATTTCAATATCTATCTTGTATTTCCCAATTGCAACCTTGTCACTAATATGGTATGTCCAGTCATTGCTGTTTTAAGAATGTTGACTTGGTACTCATTCTTCACATTTTGGATTCTGAAAGTATAATATTTTTTCACACACATCTAGACAGTTGAGTGATAGATAAATACACATATGCCTTATTGTATCGTTTGCAATTTCTTCAAGATTTTGAATGTAGTTTTTTTTTCTTTTTACCTATTTTCTTTATTTTATGTTTATGAATGTATTGCCCACATGTTTGTAAGTGAACCCATGCTAAACAATGCTCATAGAGGGCAGAAGATAGCATCAGATCCCCTGGCACTGTAGTTACAGATAGTTGTTAGCTGAAATGTAGTTTCTAGGAACTGAACCCAGGCTCCCTACAAGACCAACCAGTGGTCTTAAGCACTGAGCAATCTTTCTAGCTCCATTTTTAAGCTATTTACCTTGCAAACTTCACTACTATTGCCAGGGCAGAATTGTCCTGTATATCCTCAGGGCTTCAATTTATTACCGATACAGATACTTGTATGTTTTATCTTGTTCTTGAATTAGAATGTGATCTTTTGTATGCAGAGTTTCATCTAATTGATTTTCACAAAACAAGAATTCCACTGAAATATGCTAAATAATTGAAATTTTTACAAAATCTGGGTCTAGTTATTGCCATTTGTGGATAGTGTATTAATTGTAGAAACTGAGTTCAAGACTGCTTTTATTACTTAATGACTGTGAATATTCAGTAAAATTAATGTTCACAAAGCACAATTTTTTTCATATCCTGAGGTATTCTTTTATAATTAACTGAGTTATGATCTGAAAACTACATAGCAACTGCTGATCGTTAGTCATTATAATTATCTAGGTATGTCAGTACAATGGTAAGTGGTACGCTAAGGGCAGCATTAATGTTGGTAGAATTGATTTGTAGTAAGCTATCATCAGAGAAGAATTTAATATTTTGCTTGTTGTAACTCAATTCTAGTAATTAACATTAAGTGGCGTTTATAAAAAGAGATGATTGGTAGATTTATATCATGCAGCCATAAGAACGATTTGAATCTCCTAGTTGTATGTAGTGCTAAAATTCAGTGGCTCATTAAAGCATATTAACACATCCACATGTTTCTAAAAATGTCTTGATCTGGGTATCAATGTTTGCAATATTTATTTCATCTCTGTACGATATAATTTCATGTTATCTGATTGACAGTAAATATCTTCAGTGAGAATAAACAAAACCATAAAAGACTTCAGAAAAACAATGACCTCTTTATCCAAAAATCAAATTATTAACAGCAAAAATATACTTTTTGTTTTTAAGTTGTATCTACCAGGGCTGCAGAGATGGCTCAGTGATTAAGAGTGTTGGCTGCTCTTGCAGAGGATTCTGTTTCAATTCTTAGCACTGTATTAGTCACTTTTCTGTTGCTGTGATAAAATGACCAAAGGAACTTATAAATGGAAGAGTTTATTTGAGCTTACAATTGAAGGTTCCAGGGAATTAGAGTCCACCGTGGTGGGAGGCATGGCAGCTGGAGCTGGAGCAGCATGCAGAGGGTCACCTCTCACAATGAGCACAGGAAGCCAAGAGCGTGTGCAACTGGAGACCGCGAGGCTTGTTAAACTCACTAAGACTGCCCCCAGTTACATACTTCCTCTAGCATGGCCACACTTTCTAAGACCTCCAAGAACCGTGCCACCAACTGGAGACAAATATCTGAATACTTAAAGCTTATGGGGGACACTCATTCAAACCACCACAAGCTCTCACGTGGCAGACTCCATTACCAGGGAATCTTCCACCCTCTTATAATTTCTGCAGGCATTGCACCACAAGGTCTTACACATATGCAGACAATACACTCATAACATAAAATAATATAATAAATAGCATATTTTTAAAAAATCTATCTGTCCATACATGCATACATACATATGTCTGTGTATCCATCCTGTTTAAGTGTGAATGCAAGTGTTGGCATGCCAAAATTTGTATATGTAAAGCAAAGAATAACTTCCAGGACTCAGTTCTCACCTCGAAAATTGCTGTTTTTTTTTTTTTGTTTTTTTTTTTTTTTGTCCTGCTATGTTGTGTAATCCAGTGTAGGTGGCACATGAGTTTCCAGGCTGTTTTCCTATTCTCACCTCCCAACTCGCCACTTGACTACTGGACATAGAAATGCCCAGCACGACATCTGGCTTTTTACATGGAGTTCAAGGATGCAATTCAGGTCGTAGGATTTGCATAACTTGTGCTTTTACCTACTGAACAATTTGTGTTTAGTGATAAATTTCTCAAAGTTCTTTTATTGTTTTCTGAGTATTACTTGTTATTTCATAGAGAATACTGTAATGAAAACAAGCTTTTACCTGCTGAACAATTTGTGTTTAGTGATAAATTTCTCAACGTTCTTTTATTGTTTTCTGAGTATTACTTCTTATTTCATAGAGAACACTGTAATGAAAACAAAACTGGGGAAATAATCTACCAATATAAAAAAAAAACATGTGATCATCTTAATTGATGCAGAAAAATCCTTCCACAAAATCCAGCATCCCTTCATGCTTAAAGTTCTAGACGGAAATGGACTGGAGGGACCATTCCTCAAAGTAACGAAAGCTATATATAACAAACCCACAGCCAACATCATCCTAAATGGAGAAAAGTTGGAAGCATTCCCCTAAAGGCAGGAACATGGCAAGGCTCTCCTCTTCAATACAGTGCTTGAAACACTTGCCAGGACAATAAGAAAAGAAAGGGAAATTAAAGGAGTACTAATTAGAAAAGAGGAAGTCAAACTATCTCTCTTTGCATAAGATGTGATAGTTTACCTAAGGGAAGCAAAAACCTCTACCAGAAAACTCCTAGAAATGACTAAGAGTTTCAGTCAAGTGGCAGGACAGAAAATTAATCTAGAAAAATTAGAAGGCTTTCTTTACACCAAAAACAAGCAACTGGAGAAGGAATACAAGAAGACCTTCCCATTCACAATAGCCACAAAAACAATAACTTACCTAGGAACAAACTTAACCAAAGACACCAAAGATCTATACAACAAAAATTTTAAACCTCTGAAGAAGGAGATTAAAGAAGATATCAGAAGATGGAAAGACATCCAGTGCTCATGGACTGTAAAATTTAATATAGTAAAAATGTCCATTCTACCCAAATTAATATACATCTTCAATGCAATCGCAATTAAAATCCCCAAGAGTTTCTTCACAGACTTGGAAAAAAAATCCTCAAATTCATGTGGAAAACAAAAGATCCCGAATAGCCAAAGCGACCTTGAGTGAAAAGTGAAATACAGGGAGGGATCACTATACCAGGCTTCAAACTATGTTACAGGCTATAGTTATAAAATAGCCTGGTACTGGCACAAAAACAGGTCTGTAGACCAATGGAGCAAAACTGAAGATCCAACTTGAGCACATCCAATTTCAGTCACCTCATATTTGACAAAGGGGCCAGAAAGACTCAATGGAGTAAAGATAGCATCGTCAGCAAATGGTATTGGCAAAACTGGATCACTTTTTGTAGAATAATAAAATTAAACCCCTACCTCTCACCCTGTACAAAAATCAACTCCAAACAGACCAAACACCTCAACGTGAAGCCCAAAACTTTGAAGGTGAAACAAGAAAATGTTGTCAGCCTCCTAGAAGACATAGGCATCAGAAAAGACTTTCTAAATCAAACAGCAGCTGTGCAGGATAAAAGGTCAACAATTGACAAGTGGGATCTCATTAAACTCAAAATCTTCTGTACAACGAAAGAAACAATCAATGAAATGAAAAGAAAACCCACATAGTGGGAGGAAACCTTCACCAATGATACATCTGACAGAGTATTAACATCCAGAATATATAAACCTCTCAAAAAACAAAGAGGTAAGAAAACTAATGACCCACTCAAGAAATGCTGTAAAGAGCTGAACAGAGACTTCACAAGTGAAGAAATAAAGATGGCTGAGAAACATCTTAAAAAGTGTTCCACATCATTAATAATTAAGGAAATACAAACTAAAACCACTTTCAGATATCATCTCACTCTGATAAGTCTGGCTAAGATCATGAAATCAAAAGACACCAAATGCTGCAGATGATGTGGGGAAAAGGGAACACTCATCCACTGCTGGTGGGAATGTAAACTCATATAACCTCTATGGAAAGCAGTGTGGAGAACCCTTAAAAGACTCATAAGACTCATCCTACTGCAAAGATACATGCACATCTATGTTTATAGCAGCTTTCTTCACAATAGTGAAGAGCTGGAACCAACCCAAGTGCCCCACAACCAATAAGTGGATAGAGAAAATATTGTACATCTACACAATGGCGTTCTATGCAGCAGTAAAGAAAGATGACATCATGAACTTTGCAGGTAAATGGATGGAGCTAGAAGATATTATGCTAAGTGAAGTAACACAGTCCCAGAAAAACAACAGACAAATTGTATCCCTCATTCCCTCATTTCTGGATGCTAGCACCAAAAACCTACTGGTAAGGCAAACTGATTATTGTGTGTGTGTGTGTGTGTGTGTGTATTTTCTTTTACCTGAAAGCAACTGTACAATTTTAATGTGAATACCATAATGGGATTTAGAATGAACCTACCACTTATTTTCAGACTTTGTAATTATGGTGTATGGGGAGAGGGTACGTATGCATTTGTTAAAGTAATATAAAATTAAATGGGAAATGTGTATTCCAAAAGATAAAAATAATTTGCAGCTCTTTTCACAATAGCAAGGAGCTGGAACCAACCCAAGTGCCCCTCAACTGAAGAGTGGATAGTGAAAAACAAATGACGAATGGTATCCCTCATCTGTAGATGCTAGCACCAATTACCTAATTGTATGGCAAATTGAGCAACGTCAATGTGATCTGAAAACAACTGTGCTTTTATATTGTGAATCCCTTAAAGGTAATAAACAAACAAACAAAAAATATATGTACATACTGAAAATAAAAAATAAATAAATAAAAATAAAAAATAAAAATAATATCATGAGCTTTGCTGGTAAATGGATGGAACTCAAAGCCATTATGCTAAGTTAAGTAACACAGTCCCAGGGGAAAAGAAAAGGCAAATGGTTTCCCTCATTGGTGGATGCTAATACCAAATCCTCAGTTTGGCAGGGAAACTGAGCAACTTTATTGTTATATTTCATTGTATCTGAAAGCAACTGTGCTATTCCAATGCAAATCTCTAAATGGGCTCTAGAATTGTCCTACCACTTATATTCACACATTGTAATTACCATATATGGATGGAAGATATGTAGTCATATTCTAAAAAAAATATAAAAGGGAATATAAAGTTCCACATCTTTATACCTGGATGCAACTATACTGTTAAAATGTGAATCTCTAAATGTGTTTAGGAATCGACCTATAATTTATTTTCAGAATTTGTAATTTTGACTTATGTGTAGAGTGTATAAATGCATATTTTGAAATAAAATAAAATTTAAAAAGAATAATAATAAAAGAAAAATAAATAAATAAATTGTGCCCTGTGTGTTTGGTTCAAAAATAAAATAAAATAAAAATAATACTCTTTACTGATAATATATCAGCAAAATAAATGTTGAATTTTTCCAATTAAAAAAAGATTTATATTTGTCTTAAGCTATTTTTATTTATTTACCAATTTCTTCCTAAGATTTACTAGAAATCAATTTAAAGATGAGAATAAGAAAATGAATACATTTTGTGTTTGTATATTACAAAGACACACAACATTCCATAAATTAGGTTGAGAATAGCTCCCTATATATTAAGTGTGTGACTCTAATAGATGAAATTTTAAATATTAATACCATTATTATAAAATGGTATTGTTTGACAAGAAAATATAAATTCTAATGTTGACTCTTTGTAACCTCTTAAATTAACAAATAATTATTGAACTATTAATAAATTGCAAAGAACACAATTATGTCCATGCATACTCCATTATATTAAATGTCTACACAGAACCAATGCAGTCCCCATCTGTGAATCACAGATCCACATTCCTCTTGTAGTAGGCTAATGGTAGAGCACATTGGAGGATGGAGAATTTCCTGATATTGGGCAGCACTTTGAGATTTCTCGGAGAGGCTGTTCTCCCCACAACCCTTTGCCTGGAGTTCCTAGGCTGTGCAATGGCTATGCCTTTGTGTTGGGTTTATTTTAGGGACAGGGGAACTTTCTGTCATTTGCAGATTCTAGTCTTGGGAGAACTGACTCTCAAGAATGAAATTCCCACCTTCCTTGGTGGCCAGCTGTGATCTGGACTCCACATGTTTTCATGGACACCTAGGCCTTAACAATGGACTTTCCCATTCCAGGGAAGCAAAAGATTTTCCATCATTTTTCTGTTACTCTTCTACAGCTTCTGTTTACCTTCACTTATGCTCTAAAGAAAATGTAAATCACATATTGAACTACTAGAAATAAAATGCCCAGTCTGGGAATTAAAAAAAATAGTAAAGGAAGAACAATGGTCAGGGCTGTACCATGTAGGTAGAGCATTTGATAAGCTCAAGGGCCAAGTTTCAATCACCAGTGAGATGAGAGGTTGGGTGAGAAAAAATAATTATTCTAAGGACTGGGCTTTGAGATTCTTTAAGTGCAAGGTTCTGGGTTCAGTCAAAATAAAAGAAATAATGTAACTTTGCAAAATGATATCATTTGGAAAACATTGGCTAAAATGTACAGAGGACAACTCTGTTTTCTTCTTTAGGATTCTCTATAGATCCACAGTTATCTCAAAAATGTTCAATAAACAAATTAAAACTAAACAAGAAAAACTTGGTTGGAGGACTGGGGGATAAGATCAAAATACACTACATGAAACTCTTGAAGACAATATTGTTTTAAGAAGGGTTTATTTTGTCTCACAATTGACCACATTTTTCTCAAGTTGGGGAAGGCCTGAGCCAGCTGAGCACATCTCTTATCCCTCAGGAAGCAGACAGCCATGAATGCCAGTGCTTAGCAAGCTTTCTCAGCTTTACTCAGTTTGGAATATCAGCCTATGAAATGGTACTGCCTATAGTTAAGTTGTTAACACAAAAGAGAAATAAGGTCTGGTAGAGATTTCTTATTCTCAAATGGAGAGATTGAGTTAATTCAGAGGAGAAATAAGATCCCCCAGAGGGTTGTTACTCTCATATGTCCTGCCTGAGGTTGTGGGGGAAGTGCTGGAGAGATTATAAAAAAAAATTATTTAAGGATGCACTCAAGAGGCTGGAGAGATGGCTTATTGGTTAAGAACACTGTTTGCTATTCCAGAGGACCCAGGTTGATTCCTAGCACCCACAACTTTCCAGACCACCAGTTGTGGGGATCCCACATCCTCTTCTGACCTCCACAGGCATTGCAAGACAAGGCTGCACTTGCTTGCACATAAAATAAAAATACTTTTGCTTCAGAGCAAAAGAAAAAGAAACCCAAAATGTTGAGGCAGCCCAAAGTATTTCCTTCACTCAGTGTGAAGAAAGAAAGAAAGCTGTGAGGAATATAAAAACAATCCCCTGAAGCTCTCAGATTAGAACCTACTTTTAGCAATATGAAGCAGTAACTGATAATAGTTTTTATTATTCTTTATATAATATGAATATTTGCATGATATAGCTTTGAAACTTAGAGTTAGCCTGAGAGAATGTGGATTCAAATCATGTTTCTGTGCCAACAGTATTTACATGTAAGCCATGTCATTGGTTAAAGGGGATGATTTGGCCAGCTACATCTTCATTAGCCCATAACTGGGCCAGAAGTTATAGTGTTGATTTGTATTTTCATTATTTCAATAAGAAAATAGTATTGAGGAATAAGCAACAGAGTATGTGAAATATAACTGTTGTTAAACAATTGCTTTTATTATTAATATTTTGTTCCAATATTTACATGAATTTCTAAGATACCTTTGTGTTTCCAATCTATGTTTCTCAGGGATTAAATTTAGCCAGGGTTAGGTTTCTTACAAGTGTATGCATAGATTGATTGGCTTTGCTACCCTAAATTGATTTTTTAAATAGTCCACACCATATTTATAAGATCAGCTAAAATGAAAATTCATAAAGTTATTTTGGGAAAATATGACCTTCATTTTGCAACCAGGAGATAAAAATAACCAAATATTATGGAAAATTAAATACTGTTATAATGAAAATTAATGACATTACAGAAATTTTACTTCTTTAGACAAAGCCATAACTCTTTCCAAACTTCACAGAAACTTTCCTTTCTTGAGAACAAATGAGTTAAAGGATAGGGCAGGCATGGAGTTACACACCTTTAATCCCAGATCTTTGATGGCAGAGGCAGGCAGAGCTCTGTGATAGTGAGGCCAGCCTGGTGTACATAGTTTCAGGCCAGCTGGAGCTACAGGGAACTCCTGCCCCCAAAAGATAGCCCCCTGTAAATTAAGTGTAAATTAAGTCAAACTTCCACTTTCTAAACGAACTGGTATACCTCATTAAAAATGTATTAGAGAGGGGCTGGAGAGATGGCCTAGCGGTTAAGAGCGCCAACCGCTCTTGCAGAGGACCCGGGTTCGATCCCCAGCACCCACATGGCGGCTGAGAACCGTCTGAATACTCCAATTCCAGGAGAACTCCAGTTCCAGGGGAATCCGAGACCCGCTTCTGACCTCCGCGGCATTGCACGACACGAGTGCATAGACCTGCATGCAGACAGTACATTCATACACATACAGAAATAAATAAAATTAATAAAAAAAAAATTAAAAAAAAATGTATTAGAGAGCATGTAAAAAGCTCTCTGTCTAAATTGAGTTCAGATTTTCTTCCTGAGAAGACGATATATTAATGATACTAATTTGATTTTCGTATATACAAGAACAGCGAGGTACTTATAAAACATATTCTCTGCATTATATTAAAATATCAGAAACTACAATCATATGCACTATAGTTGTCTTTATTAAATTTCATTCCTAGAACACAATAAAGTCTAAAATTTTCTGTTAAATTACTGCTACAGTGACAATTTGTGCTCTAACTACAACAGGGAAATGATAATTCTCCAAATAAATAATTAAAAAGCTTGCATTGCCAATTTTATCCCCTAGTTAGTGGTTTTCTTTTTTTTTAATTTAATTTTTATTGATGGTTTGTGCATTTCGTACATCATTTTCCAATTCAGATCAGGCATATTTCCCTTTCCCTTCCCCCCCCACCCCCACCCCATCCCAGATCATGTATTCTGCCATAACTGTCCTGCATCTTTCAGGTTTATTTTTTTTCATTTTTTAGCTATAAGTGATAATCCATGAGTATAAGCATCCTTCGTGCAAAACCAATCTATAGACTGTTGTGCCCAAACCCCCACAGTCCCACCATTCAGTGGAGGTTGACAGGTTGTTTGTTCAATCAAGTTGATCAAATGAGTGTCCAGACTACATCGCTGTAGTTTCACCGTTCACCCCAATCGCAGCCTTTACATTCTACCACGCCCCCTCTTCCGCAGATTGTTCCCTAGGCTCAAAAAAGGGGCACAGGTGGATGAGTAGTTAGTGGTTTTCAAAAAGCTCTGGGATATCCCCCCCCCCCAAGTAACACAACAGCAACAACAAAAATTGGCTTCAAACTGAAAACCCAAGTTGCTCTCCCTTTCTTTTGAGTGCTCTAGCTCCCTGTAGTATCAGGCCTGATGCTGAATTTTTAAGCAGCTCTGTTACTATCACTGTTATAAAGTGGATGTACAGACTCCAAGCACACTCCCTCTGATTCTGCACTGCTCTACGTAGAATGACTAGGATAAACAGCGTGAAAGCCTAGCAGTATTTTGAAGACAGTATTAATCAAACACCAGGGAGCTCACCCTATATTAGACCTCCTGAGGATTATTCAAGTATTTTCAGGAGGGCAATCCTAATGCCTCTGGCAGTCACAGGATTTGGGTTTGTTAAACTCAAGTGCAATTTTCAGTGACTGAAAAGAGGAATGCTTTGAAATGAATATGGCAATATGTAGCTGTTAGAAAGTTGCGGGCTCTCTTAGTTTTCTGACATTTACTTTATCCGACAGAATCCTATTTATGTCAAAGGTTTTAAGGAGTGGATAGGAATGAGCGTCTGGTTTTGACAGTTAAAGAAATGTGTATTCACAAATAGAACCGAAAATAAAGAAAAACAAAAAAAAAGTCTCAATTTTCAGATTATGTGTGATGAACTGGCTTTGAATTTGACGGGATGTCAGGTGACCAGAACAGTGATCTTTTCATTCCTTTTCCGTATTTGGGTTTCTAAATGATACAAACCAGCTTAACATCATTAAAACTTCTATACAGAGATCTTCAACTGGAGTAAGTCTTTTTCGAGATACACTTATTTAAAAGCTGTGAACTGTAAGAAAACGAGAATTTCACAACTTGAGTCCCTGCTTTAATCTGGAGAATTAAAGATAAGTATAACAATTTTCCTAAAATAACTTACTAAATAAAATGATATATATTCTAGCATTTCCTTAAGCATGTCCTTCATTTATTCATTGTCGTCTCTTTTAGGGTATGGACATAGGAAGATGAGAAAGAAGGAGGGAGAAGCGGAAGGCAGAAAGATTTTCTTGTTTATAGAGAAAGGACTGACAACCCAGTGAAACAACAGAGTTTAAAGTATCCTTACTCTTTCAATGTTTTAAGAACATAATGTTAAAAAATAAAAGAATATTATAGTGAAGAGTTAGATGTAGATGGGGTTACACTCATTTTACTCAACAGAATACCACTGTAACTTACTTTTTGTATTCCTTCTGCATCCTTGTAAAGTACATACAACTTCTTAATAATCATATCAGTGCATTTGGTAATTTTTTTACATCCTCAAAGATTTTCTTTTGTCCACAGATGCAGTTTGTTGTTCCAACATGAGATCAGTCATTCTGACTTTCTTGGTACTAAAGATAACCTGGCTTGGTTGCAGAAAGAAGTCCTTTTAAATTTCTCATTTGTTTGTTTTTAAGGCTTAACCTTGCTTCACTTAAAAGTATGTCTTCGGAGCTGGAGAGATGGCCTAGCGGTTAAGAGTACCGACTGCTCTTACAGAGGACCTGGGTTCGATCCCCAGCACCCACATGGCGGCTGAGAACCGTCTGTAACTCCAATTCCAGGAGAACTCCAGTTCCAGTGGAATCTGACACCCTCTTCTGACCTCCACGGCATTGCACGACATGGGTGCACAAACCTACATGCAGACAGTACATTCATACACATAAAAAAAAAGTATGTTTTCAAAAATTCTCATTATGTCTTCATTCAGTAGAAAGACCACTTTTACTTTTATTTTTCCTCTAGAAAAATAGTCTTGTCTTGTAATTGAATTAATGAGGTGAAACATCATTTTCTCCTCCATGCTTTTGTTTTCTTCCTTCTGTCTATCCTTCCCTAAATTCATTCCTTTCTTTCACTCCAACTGTCTTTTCCTCTTTTCCTTGCTTATTCTTTCCTTCTTAAACTCTTTATGATTTTGTATTATGTACCATATGTCTGAATATTATCTACTATATATATTGTCTACTGAGTGTCTGGATATGTACTAAACATCTGAATATTCCTTGATCTTCATCTCCAAGATCACTGAAGTCCAACTGCTAGGTATACTGACTTCACTCACAGCACCACTAGGACTCAAAAATGGTCAGTTAATAAGAAAAATTACACAAAAATTATGTATAATTTTTAAATATTTTATTTGTTATATTTATTGTATGCATATGACTTATCAGCTACACGTACGGAAGGACACCTGGGGGGGGTTCACACCCATGTTCTGTAATGCTTGAGGAGGTCAGAAGAGGGCGTTAGATCCTGTGTAACCAGAAGAGTTAGGGTGGTTGTTAACTTCTGTATTAGTCACTTTTCTGTTGCTGTGATAAAACACCATGACCAAGGAACTTATAAAATGAAGAGTTTATTTGAGCTTACGATTGATAGTTCCAGGGAATTAGTGTCCATTGTGGTGGGAGGCATGGTGGCTGGAGCTGGAGCAGCAAGCCGAGGGTCACATCTCGCAATGAGCACAGGAAGTCAAGAGAGAGCGACTGGAGACAGCAAGGATTGTGAAACTCACTAATCCTGCCCCCAGTGACATACTTCCTCTAGCATGGCCACACTTTCTAAGACCTCCAAGAACAGTGCCACTAACAGGAGACAAAATGTCTGAATACTTAAAGCCAATGGGGGACACTCATTCAAACCACCACATTCCACTCCCTGGCCCCCATAGGCTCAAGACCATATAAAATGCAAAATGCATTTAGTCTAACGTTAAAAGTCCCCATAGTCTTTACCAGTTTCAATGCCATTCAAAAGTCTACAGTCCATAGTCTCTTCTGAGACTCAGGCCAATCTCCTAAACTGTAATCAAAAGACAAATTACAAACTCCCAACATACAATGGAACTGAATACACATTCCCATTCCAAAAGGGAGGAATAGAGGCATAATGAGGAAATACTGGACCAAAACAAGACCAAAAACCAGCAGGGCAAACTCTAAGCCCAGTAGCTCCATGTGCAACTTTTGGGACTTGACTTCCAAAGGGCTTAGATGTCTCAGTTCTTCCAGCTTTGCTTGCAACATACATCTCTTTGTTAGGCTGGTACCACTCCCTGTATGCAGCTCTCCTTGGCAAATATCTCACAGGTCTGGCATCTTGAATGTCTTCTTGGGGTCTCTGCTGCCAACCAGGCTTCACATTCACAGCTTCACGCAATGGCCTATCAGGGCCTTCTTTATTCAGGAACGCCCTGCTGCACTCTGCCTGGCCTCTGTGGCTCTCTGAAACCATGGAGGAACAACTGATGACCCCTTCACTCTTGCAAACTTCATGCCTCTAAAGCCAGCACCACGTGAATGAAATTGCCAAATCTGGCTGCAATATTCAGGATGGACTCTCTCCTACTTTAACCACATTTGCAATTTTTCTCTGCCCTGGACTTGTTGGAGTAGAAAACGCTTTCAGTATTTTCCTTTCAAAAGTTGGAGGATTAGCTGGGTGTGGTCTTGCCCTGAAGGTATTGATTCTGTTGTTTACTTGTAAATCTCGAGGCCTCTCCTTAATCACTTTAGTCTCCTCATGAAAGGGAGCCTCTCCTTCACATGCCTTGGCCACAATTTTATTTTTATTTATTTATTTATTTATTTATTTATTTATTTATTTATTTATTTTTGGTCTTTTCGAGACAGGGTCTCCGTTTAGCCCCAGCTGTCCTGGAACTCACTCTGTAGACCAGGCTGGCCTTGAACTCACAAAGATCCGCCTGCCTCTGCCTCCCAAGTGCTAGGATTAAAAGCATGCACCACCATGCCCAGCAACACTTTTAATCTTCCTAGTGTATTTTTCAGATCCAAACTGTACATTCTGCATTTCCTTCTGCCCCATTTGCTCTTTTTCACTGTAGATCTGTATAATATCCACCATTAAAAGCCACACCACCATTTCTACATTAGGCTGTCTTGAAATATCCTCTGCCAAAGACATTAGTCCATTGCTTTTCAACTTAGCATCAGGCAAGCATTTGGGCTGTGGGAAAACTGCTGCCAGACTCTTTATCAAAATATCCTCTATAAGTACAATTTTTGCAGCAATGCTTTCTTTCAGGCTTCTACTAGAATGGCCCATTAAGCTCTGCTTACATTAGTCAACAGCTTTTCTAGCCCAAAGTTCCAAAGTCTTCCACATTTCTCCAAACATCCACATGGTCAGGTTCTTCACAGCCAACAGCCCACACTCTGGTACCAAATAACTGAATTAGTCACTTTTCTGTTGCTGAGATAAACCACCATGACCAAGGAACTTATAAAAAGAAGAGTTTATTTGAGTTTAGGATTGACGGTTCCAGGGAATTAGAGTACATTGTGGTGGGAGGCATGGTGGCTGGAGCTGGAGCAGCAAGCCGAGGGTCACATCTCCCAATGAGCACAGGAAGGCAAAAGAGAGTGACTGGAGACAGCAAGCCTTGTTAAATTCACTAAGCCTGCCCCCAGTGACATACTTCCTTTAGCCTGGCCACACCTTCTAAGACCTCCAAGAACAGTGCCACCAACTGGAGACAAAATGTCTGAATACTTAAAGCCAATGGGGGACACTCATTCAAACCACCACAACTGCCATCTGGGCTCTGGAAATTGAACCCTGGTGCTGTGCAAGAGCAGTCAGTGCTTGAGCCATCTCTCTCAAGCCCACAAATATGTATAAATTTAAAGTAAATCCTTTGAACTCAAATAACATCTGCAACAGGGGACAAGTGCTCAGACACATGAGCATTTCTCATTCAAACCACCACAGGTTAGTGTTTAAATCTAGTTACAATGTCTTGTTGTGTTTACATGTCCATCAAGGGGAGAGGAAGAGGGTGTCTCTGGCTGGCTCAGATGTTTTAATTAAGCATCTCTAATTAAGTATCTAAGCATGTTCTGCTGTTTAGATGCATTTATCTGAGCATAGCTCTTGTCTAGGCACACTTAGAAAGGAACCTTTTTCTGGTGTTTTTGAATAACCATTGCTTTATAGTTCCTTTTAAATCCATATATATATAATATATATATATATATATATATATATAATATATATATTGATCAGAAATGTTGAGTTTGAACATCTGAGAATGAAAACATTAAAAGTATTCTCTGATCAACTGTTTCTAACATGTCCTGTTGCACTTTTTTCTTCCTTATTAAGCTGTTTCTTATTACATGAGGATAATTAGCTTCAGTAAAGGCAAAAACTCACACAAGTACATTTATTAAAGCAAGGAATAATTAGAGAACACAATGTAATTTGTCTGGTATATTGTTTTCATCCTTAACTTGAGTGCTTTGATACTAGCATGTTTGTACTGGATTTGTGTTTGATCCCAGCAGTTACTAGTTTCTGATATCCTTCTCTCTTCATTCATAAAATCTCAACTATTTCTTTGGAATTTCAATTTTATTATTAAAATGTGCATTAAATTAATATTTTATCATGGCTGTTTATACCACAATATTATGATGGATTAAATGACTGATTGTGGTGTCTCTGCCGGGATTTGTGGCAGGGCCCACTTAATCCTCGGATGACCCATGTGGAAAGCCTGCACAGGAAAGCACACCACATGTAGGCAGGTTGAGGTGCAAATTCAGAGAGAGATTTTATTCCAGCATGTCTACTTAAATATCCATCATGACTCAATTCATCACTACAACCCACCCCATGGGTGTGGCCAGGGAGGTACCATTGGCTTAGAATCCAACCCATCTAACTAAGTTTTCCCACATCTCACCCTTTTAATTTTATTTTTTTAAATTTTTCTGAGAGGCAGGGGAGCCCATGGGTGAGGCTAACAACACAAAGGAAACTGAGTTTTATTTTTTATTTTATTTTTATTTTTTTGTATGTGTATGAATGTACTGCCTGCGTGTAGGTTTATACACCCGTGCCGTGCAATGCCCCAGAGGTCAGAAGAGGGTCTCGGATACCCCTGGAACTGGAGTTCTCCTGGAATTGGAGTTACAGACGGTTCTTAGCCGCCATGCGGGTGCTGGGGATCGAACTCGGGTCCTCTGCAAGAGCAGTCTGTGCTCTTAAACACTAAGCTATCTCTCCAGCCCCAGGAACCTGAGTTTTGAATAGCCAGCTGCTCAAGCCTGTTTTGAGTGCTAGGCAGTGGGGGACAGGTCAGACCTGAAACTTTATTTTCACACTAAGGCCAATTAATATCCAAAAATCCCAACCATGAAGTAAGCTGATTGTCAAGCATAAGCAATGAATGTAAGTAACATTTATGTAAAACCAATTAGCAAGCATCTATGTTCATATTTTTAACAACCCAAAGTTCTCACAGTCCAGTTGGAGAAGCTTGTATGCACAAGCATATTGATCAAGTAGGAGTCCAGTCTATATTGCTGTAGTCTCACGATTCACCCCAATCTCTCCACATCCCTTACATTCTACCACACCTCCTATTCCGCAATTTGTTCCCTAGGCTTTGGGAAAGGGGCACTAGTGGGTGAGAAGCAAAGCAGACTATTTTCTCTGGAGATGTCATTTTGGACTCTAGTCTGTTCAGGTTGTTTTCTTTCATGGATTGACAGCTTATCCAGGGTACCCTTTTTTTTTTGTTTTTTTTTTTTGTTTGTTTGTTTGTTTTTTTTTGTATGTGTATGAATGTATTGTTTGCATGCAGGTCTGTGCACCCGTGTAGTGCAATGCCACGGAGGTCAGAAGAGGGTCTCAGATTCCCCTGGAACTGGAGCTGTCCTGGAATTGGAGTTACAGATGGTTCTTAGCCGCCATGTGGGTGCTGGGGATCGAACCCGGGTCCTCTGCAAGAGCGTCGGTGCTCTTAACCGCTAGGCTATCTCTCCAGGGTACCCTTTTAATCCTACTAACAAAGCACAAGCAATTAGATGTACAGGCACTTAAACAGGCATTTAAACAGTACTAACTATTATGGCAAGCTAAGGTGTGAGCATAGACACAGATGTTTGGATGGTATGCCAATCCACAAACTGTGGTTTCTCTATAAAAGATGACAAGGTCTTACTGTAGTTTATATCATCTCCTAACCACTAGAGGATGTAAGCTTATGGAATCAGCCATGAATTATTCCTCCAAGGAGAGAGCTAATAGCCAATTAGATTTGGGATAAATATAGACACATGGCTGCCACTGTTGCACAATATCTCCAGGCAGTTGAGGTGTAGCTGATACTGACAAAGGAATCGTGCTTGACTCAAAGAGACCAATATTTTCCTTTGTTGCATTAGTGGCCATTGATAACGCTCTCTGGCATTTCAGAGGCCAACTGTACATTAGCAAGTGACGTCTCAAAACATTTTTTCATGCTTACACCAGGTCTTCAACAACAGGGACTTACCACCTTTCTCCTTGCAGATATCCTATTTTTATGGGCAAAAGCCCTTTATAATTTAGGGGGCTTGGATCCCCTAGCCATCATCTCCTTGGCAGAATAATCCATTGCTGATATCAGAGCTCTCCTGTATTAATAAATTTTGCTTAGTTACACAGCTTATAAAGACTTTACTATTATATTTGGCTCTAAATAGAGAATTATCCTTTCACAATTCCTATGTCTATCAGTCAATTGAAGGTAGTTATACCAGTTCTATAAGAAATTACCAGTATAACAGTTGGCTCTACTCTACAGTTAGGGAATGAGTTCATTATCATCACATTTTTCTTTTTCCTATAAAAGGGAAGAGGTAGGAATGTTTCTCAGCATCTGGAAGGTAAACTTCATTAGGGCACATTATAAACAATTATCCCAAATAGAATTCAGAGAGATGCTCAGTGTCTGTGACTCAGGCAATCTGAGGTTCCTCTTTCTTTAATGTCCAGATGGGTCAGTCTCTCTGCTGGCATTTCCCAGTCCATCCTGCACAGCCAAAAGTTGTACATTTTCAGGTGTTTTTACCTTTGGGAACATACAAGATCTCCTCCATTGTTTAGTTTCAAGACGCATCAAAATTAAAATTTTATCAAAAGGTTTGGAATACGAAGGAATATTATGCAACCAGTCCCTCATATATATATATATGTTTTGACCTATAGATGCCTAAGTTGTATTACACATACCCATAAACAGGAACCAAGGTGTAAATTTTCATCAAATTTACCCAAATTGTTTATCATTGACTGTATGCTTATTTGGGAAGTGAACTAAAGCCTAATTTCTTTAAATTGTGCTACAAGTAAAGGAAAAATATTACAAGGTTATACTGTATAACACAGAAAAATAGAGAGACCATTTGTGTATCTTAACCCCAAACTTATTGTTGAATATTCAATACAGATTATGAATAAAACAGTTAACATTTTAGATTGCTAATTAGTTCAAATGTATTACCATTTTAAACTGCAAATCTTACAAAGCGGATTTAGATAACTATCTTCCTCCAAACTCTTGGCCTTCTCCAGACCTGGCATGAAAATCTGCTTTAAAGATCTTTCAATATCTAGTCCTTAATAAAATTTTCTTTTACAGTTGTTATGTCCATCAATTAATTAAATAATGGCTAGATATGCCCCATGAGATGTTGTTACCATCATAACCATCTTGATTTTTTTTTTGTTTGTTTTTGTGGGAGCTTCTAGGAAGCTTCCTTTGTCACTAACAGGTGCAAGGCAGTCCTGCTAAGGGGAGAGGGATGCACAGTGCCCACTTTGTGGACAATGTGGGGAACTGGCCTCATTGCATAGAGGACAGTTGGTCACTTCTGTGACCTGACCAATGAGGTATCTTCCTACTTGGGTCCTTAGCCTGGGACAACGAGACATGTTTCCCACTCTTGACCAAAACTTTCCACCTGCCCAAGCCCAGGACAGGAATTTCACACCAGCTTCCCAGGTTGGTGGTCCACAAAGGGAGCCTTTTTCCAAACTATCTGGTCACCCACAGGCCTCAACACCAGCTACCCACTGGTCATCTGAACAAAATGCAGGCTTAGCCTGCATGTGCACAAAAAAAAAAAAAAATTAAAATGAAAAATGGCAGCCGCGAATTCCACAATGATGTTAATCGGAATTCAAATTTTTTTTTTATTTTTTAAATTTTTATACCTTTTATTTTTTATTCCCAAATACCCAAAAACTTATTAACACTTTAATACAATGAAAACCTGGTTGTATCTTTGTTTCAGATGTTGAAAGGGCGTAACCAGTAGGTGGCAGTGTAGATCCATTATTTTAAATTTTTAATAGATAACCCATAACCTTTGTTGAAATTGAATTATGTTTTGGCTGTTTAATATAAATTTGTGTCTTGAGAAGGAAGGGTCACGTTCCAACACAGAGGCAATGTTTTTACTGGTATCATGGCTATTAACATTGAAATATACTCAGAACACAGGTACACATATCTATACACATATGTGCACGCATACATACACACATACATATATACATACATACATACATACATACAGGTTTATTAGGTTGACCTGTAAGGAAAGAAAGCCACATTGTTTGATGTCCAATGAAAATCATGAAATTTTTATAATTTGTTATAAGGTTATTTTTACATCATTAAAATAAATGTCCTAGTAATGCATGAAACAGCTGAGATCCATATGCCACCTCCTAGGCCCATTTGCAAACACTTGCCTTCAATGAACTATGCCTAAAGTTTACTATTCTTTCCCTATCCTGTCCCTTTGGTTAACTATGCCTAAACTATCCCTCTGCTAAGCCTAACTGTCCCTATGTTATTTACAAATCTAAAGATTGAGGATTTCCAAAAGTAGACAGGCCAAAGTTGTTTGTAGTTTTGGACCGATCCATCATGTCTTATTATTAAGTAATTTTGAATAATAATTATCCATAATCACAATTACAACCATTATTAATTATTATTATCAATAATTAGTATTAACCATTATTAGTCACAACAATCATTAATAATTATTATGAATAACAAGTGTCAATAATAATAGCTAACAACAATGAACAATTTACCATTAGACTGAATTTCTATCAATTGTTATTGATAATTATATTCAATAACAATAACTATAACCATTAATAACAATTACTAATAATAATTAACAACAATCTATCATTAAACTGAATAATATGCATACTATAAACCCAATTAAAAATTGTTAACACTACGGGGTATAAAACAAACATTTTCTATGAATTGAATCTATTTTGTTTATAGTCAGCTAAATATATTTAAACCTGTAGGATTACAATGAATTAAAAGCAAAAACTCACATTCACTCACACATACACACAGTTTGAAGATGAGCTTAAAGAAACATAAAACAGTTTTTCAAAAAATTTCTCATTTAAATTGAACCAAAATATCAATTCATGTTGTTAAAGAGACTTTTACCAATGGTCCTTAAAAAAGACAATTTATTGGAGCAAGTTTGTTTTGTTAGAACTTCAAGGCCTTTAAATTCTCCTATAAATCCATCTATCTTGTTTCCAAAATGTTAAAGTCAAAAGGATGTTACCTAAAATCAAAATTTAGTGGGTATGATTTAGATACCATGTGCTGAGTCTGCAAGCTGGTATGCATGCACAGCAGGCAGGCTTATGGCGCCAGGCCAGAGCTCAGACCATGTGTGATCTAGAATTCTGTGAGAAGAGATTTTTAAGGTGAAACACACTTAAAAAGGAGCAAGATAAAATTAAATCAACCATACCTAGGGTACCCGGGGGTTAAGTAAAAATATTACACTTTAAGTTAAACATGCTGAGATGAATTTGAAGTACTGTTAACTAAATCCCAACCTTGGATCTACAAATAGCTGGCAGGTTTTAGATAAGAAGAGTTAGATTTAGAAAAAAAAAAAAGCATAAGAAGACAAGAGAGCAACACACTTTTGTCCAAAAACAGATTTTGTATACAAAATTTAAGAGAAAATGGCCAAGGCTTGAAGAGGATGCTCTTGGAAGAGGGCAGTTTCCGTGAAAGCCCTTAATTTGCAACAGAAAGAAGTGGGCTCAGGTCTAGGAGAGCTACCAGGAGAAAGATTGGAACGGAACTTGAGGAGCTGGTTCCTCACAGTCTTTCTTTCGGGGGTGGAATTTAAAACCAGAAAGTTTTTCATATCTGTAGAATTATGAAAAATTGTTTTAAGGCCAAACATAACTGCAAAGGCTTAATATTAAATTCTGCCTTGAGGTCACTGGCTTTTATAACCTGCAGGAGTGACCATGCCAGGAGGCACATGCCTGGAAGGCATTGGGTGCTCCCTCTGAACCAAATCAGAGGCAGGCTGCTCTCCATGTGTACAAAGCCACATGCCCTCAGACCACTGTCCCATCCATGGAAACGAGCAGGAAAGACAGCTCCGCCACAACAGATAGGTATCAGGAGAGAGAGAAGAAAAAGGCAAGATTTAGGGGTATGTATACCTAAGTCATTAAGGTTTCCTTCTGCCCCACGTTCGGACGCCAATTGTGGTGTCGATGCCGGGATTTGTGGCAGGGCCCACTTAATCCTAGGATGACCCATGTGGAAAATCTGCACAGGAAAGCACACCACGTGTAGGCAGGTTGAGGTTCAAATGCAGAGAGAGATTTTATTCCAACATGTCTGCTTAAATATCCATCATGACTCAGTTTGTCACTACACCCCACCCCATGGGTGTGGCCAGGGAGGTACCATTGGCTTAGAATCCAACCCATCTAACTAAGCTTTCCCACAGCTGATGAATTTTAGATTTGATAAAACAGAAAATATTACATATATTTGTAATATTTATTAAACAAACAGTAGTATCCAAACTCTGTTAGAAAGAATGTTTTTTATATGCTTTAAAGTAGCTGTGTTCTGATGGCTGTAATTGTTTGATCATCACCAAACACTAAGTATGGCCTAAAATAATTTTATAAGTTAGAACTTTTATTAATCCATTTAATATTACTTTTGGGAAATTCTAACTTACATAAGCATGCATGAATATGGAATGCAAATGCTAGTTTGCTCCATTTTCAGAAAATTCCAATATAATTATGCTCATTCTTTCAGAAGATAGGAAATAAATGAAATAATAGTCTTATTCATT
This sequence comes from Rhizomys pruinosus, assembly GCA_009823505.1. NCBI lineage: Eukaryota > Metazoa > Chordata > Mammalia > Rodentia > Spalacidae > Rhizomys > Rhizomys pruinosus. The sequence goes on from VZQC01001210.1 coordinate 1,679,626, forward strand.
AACTATGATGAGAAAATGATTGATTGATTGCTTAATATTTAAACTGTTCTTTCATGTGCATTGAATTAACTCTTCTGTTGATAGGGTAGCTGTCATGCATAATGTTTAAACAGCCTAAATAATGAATTATTTCATTAGAAGAACAGCAGTATAATCATTGTTATTTGTTATTCATACAAATTATGCTAATAATTACCATGGCATTTTTTAAAATGTGGATTGAAGTCCCTTATAATTATGCAATAATTTTAAGACAGTAAAGTTACATACTAAGGTATTTCATTTGTAATGGATTATATATGATGGTAGAAGTTTATTTATTTATTTATTTTGGTATTTTTTTGAGGCAGGGTCTCCTTTTAGATGGCCTGGAGCTCGCTCCATATACCAGGCTGGCCTTGTGCTCACAGAAATCCACCTGCCTCTGCCTCACAAGTGCTAGGATTAAAGGCATGCACCATCATGCCTGGCATAGAAGTTTATTTTAAATTCATAACTCCAACATTTCTTTTTCTGTGTCATGAATACATTTATATTTATTTGATATCACACATTTTATGATAATTTTATAAATGATAATATTGACATTTTTATCTTTATCCAATTTATAGGCTCAGACATTATAAAAAAATCAACATTTTCTCAGTGGTCCATTGTTTGTTCAATTGTAATAAATGGTTTATCCCTGCTATTTGCACCACCTCCTTAGATCTTCATTCTGATATATGACGCACTAACATAAGTGAAAATTGACTTTTTTTAATTCTCAGATGTTCAACTCAACATTCTGATCATATATATATATATATATATATATATATATATATATATCAGGTAAGGATATTCACAAAAGGATTGGGAAGCACTTTACTAGGTATAGTCTGAGCCTGACACTGTTGTCAGGACCACAAACTTGTGGCTACACAGGTCACAAGCTATAAGAAAGAAACTGCTACTGTCATTCTGCTAAAATAGACATAGTGTTATACAGACTCCTAAAAATTATTTTTTGTTAATTAGTGAATCTCTCAATTCTCATTAGAGAAGCTGAATCTTAGAAATTTCAGATTTATGAACTCTAAATAGGATACCCAAGGGTCAGGGGTCATTGAATACAAAGGGGGCAAAAAGATTGGAAGAGCAAGAGGTAATAGATGAGTATAAGGAAAATTTATGGTCTCAATACCACAGGGTAGTTGTCCACAAGAACCCACAGCATTTGTGACAGCATTCACACCATGCAAACGTAATCCAGATAAAGGCAAGCAAGGATGGTGGAGGTGAGCAAGAAGCCCCAGCTCTAGCTAAGTATCTATGGGCAACTGACAAGATGCTGGAAACAGGAAACTCATGTTGCTTCACTGAAATGATGCTTCATAGGTTACCAGACTCCAAGGGATAGACCTACACTCAAGAGCATTTGGGAAACAAAGATTAGATTCAATAGGCCTGTTTGAAACAAGCAAATAACAATAGAGGATGTGAAGTTGAAGGGGTACTAAAGAAGGGATCAAGATGAGGGAGGAGTGGGAATGTGTTTAAATGCGTTGTATGAAATTCTTGAATCATTAAAAGAAAGAGTTGGCATTTTAACTAAATTTTTACCCATTAAGTAGTATTATTTACAAGATGATTTTCTAGATACTGTGAGATTCACAGGAGTGAAATCACCATTTTTGTTTTCAAGATCTTTAGATTTGTGTACAGAAAAAAATTAGATAAATCACATTAATAGTAACAATAATGAACAAAATAAAGTGTGTGTCACAAACATTATCTATCATCTATCTATTATATATCTATTTATCTATTTATCTATCTATGAATGTATACATATATCATTGTGGCCTAAGAAAGGATGATTCCCATTCAATATAAAGCACCATGCCAGTATTACAAAGGTGCTAAATTTTTCAGTTGGTCTCTAGGCTTCCATAAGAAGTATCTTATCTGTTTAGCCATCTTTCCTTGCTTATCCAACTGTTATTAGTATCCTTAATACAGAATATTAGCAAAAGTCAGAGTGGGTTTAGAGAGGTATTAAGGTGTTCAAATCCTTAGACTTTTCTATTTCTGCAGGAACAAACATTTGGCCAGAGATTTCAATCATCACCTGAAGTTATATATTGCATGTAATTATATCCAAGAAGAAATTTCTTAAACCTGTGTTGAGGAAGAGAACATGTACATGCTGTGGATAAATATGCTGATTGCCTACTACTCACTTCCTGAAGACCATGAGATTTTCAAACTTGACTAGAGTCACTGGCTCTGAAATATGAGACATGTTGGGATCAAAATTTAATGCAGTTAAAATATAAACTAAAATAAATATTTCTTATGAAAGTTAATGTTTATGCCAGAGAGAAGAATTTCATTGAAACTATCATGCTCATTTGTGAAATTAATAAAATATATATCACCAGTAACATATAAAAATATTTGTGTCTGAGGACCATAGGTGTAGCATCTGTTTACAGTGAGTCCTAATGAACTTTACCTTCTAAGTGCAGCACAGTTTCAATATGAGAGAACTCCTTACCTCTTTTTCATGGAACAAAGAAAAACATGGTGGTAATGAAGTCATCCACTAAGTGTAAATTAGAGCTGACCGTTATAGAAGTAATCTCTTATAAAACTGCTAAAACTGCTTTCTTTAATTGACTAATATACACAGGAACTGTAAAAAGGATTATTCTCTATTCAGAACCAAATATAATACTAAAATCCCTTTAAGTGGTGCATATAAGCAAAATATATTAATACAGGAGAGCACTGATAGCAAAAATGGATTATTCTGCCAAGGAGATATTAGCCAAGGGACCCAAGCCCCCCCCCCAAAAGGTAAAGGCTTATTGCCTGTAAACTGGGATATCTGCAAGAAGAGAGGTGGTAAGGCCCACCCTGCTGTCAATGTCTTGATGTAAGCATGGGAAGATTGTATTGAGATCACACTTACAAGTATACAGTTGGTCTCTGGAATACCATAGAGTGTTACCAAAGGCCACTGAACCAATAAAGCAAATGTTGGTCTCCGTGAGTCAAGCAAGACTCCTCCACCAACATCAGCTACACCTAACCTGCTTGGAGATACTGTGCAGCAGTGGAAGCCATATGTCTGTATATCCCTAATTTATTTGAATATTAACTCTCTCCTTGGAGGAAAACTCATGGATGTTGCCACAAGCTTATACCCTCTAGTGATTAGGAGACTTATACACCACAGTAAGGCCTTGTCATCTTTCTCAGGGAAAAAAAAAATAAGTAATCCAGGGATTAACACACCATCCAAACATCTGTGTCTATACCAAAGTAACGTACCATAGTAAATAGCAGTGTTTAAATATCTATATATCTAATCACTTGTGCTTCATTAGTAGGATTGAAAGCTTATCCCTGGGCAAAAGGTCAGTCCATGAAAGGAAACAGCCAGAACTGATCAGAGTCCAAAACGACATCTCCAGACAAAGTAGACTGTTGTACTTCTTGTCCACCTGTGCACCGTCTCTAGGCCTAGGGAACAATCTGTGGAAGAGGGGGAGTAGTAGAATGTGGGGGCTGCGATTGGGGTGAACGGTAAAACTACGACAATATAGTCTGGACATTTATTTGATCAACTTGATTGAACATTCAAGCCCCTCCAGCTGGATGGTGGGAGCCTTGGGCTGTGTGGGCTGGGGCACAACTGCTTGCAAATAAAAAAAAAAAAAAAAAAAAAAGAGCTAGATACTGACATTTGACCTAACTGGGAATATAAACTGCTATTGTTTTTATTGTTATAATTTGTATGGGTTGGTTACATCCTTATATTTTTCTGAATAACAACTCACGTGTAAACACTTTCTTTTACTTGTAGACAATTTAAAGCGAGAGCTAACTTATTTACTTCCCAAATAAGTGAGATCATCAGTCATCATATAGCTTTAAGCGAAAGTGTTATTGGTATAAATTTATTTACAGGTATTTCAATCCCTGCCAAGCTTTATCACAAGTATATGCTATGTTTAAGGCTTAGTGAATTGTTTAGATTAGTTAAATTAGGTGTAGGTTTTGGTGCGAAAATGGAATACAATGAACTAATTGGGAATATAAAATGTTAATTGTTATCTGTAATTTCATTGGGTTAAGGTACACAAATGGCTCTCTATCTTTTTCTGAATTATACATCACATTATAATAACTTTCTTTTACTCGTAGACAATTTAAAGGAACTAGCTTAAATTCCTCCCAAATAAGTAGCATACAGTCAATGAAAAACCATTGGGTGAAATTTTAATGAAAGCTATGCTGGCTGTCCTGTTATGTCTGTGTAAGTAAACTTAGACATCTATAGGACCAAAACATAAAATCCTACAAAAAAAAAAAAAATAGAGGGGTAGAGTGGTGTTAGGGATAGTATCCTTTCTGGTGATACAAAGTGGAAAAAACTCTGTGTTCCATCCATGATAAATTTTCATTTTGTAGCCTTGAACTAACATGGGAGGAGAATTTTATGTTCCCACAGGTAAAAATCACCATAATATGCCTGAAAACATACAACTTATGGAATATGCAGGATGGACTGGAAATGCACAGAGAGGTTGACCCATCTGACATTAAGAAAGAGTAACCTCAGACTTCCTAGTCACAGGACAACTGAGCATCTCTTGGAATAGTTAGTGGTTAAACTGTTTATAATGGGCCTAATGATGTTTACCTTCCAGATTACTGAGAAACCTACTTACCTCTCCCTTTCATAGGAAAAGAAGATTAACATGTTGGTAATGAAACCAATCCCTTACTGTAAATTCGAGCAACTTGTTACAGTGGTATATTCTATTAAAACAGATTATAAACTACCCTTTTTAATTGATATGATAGGCATCGGGTAACTGTGAAAGGATTCTCTATCTAGGCCAAATTCAATAGTAAAGGTTTAAAGCCTTGTAATTAAGCAAAATATATACTCGAAGCTCTGCATATCAATGAATTATTCTGTCTAGGAGATGTTGGCTAGGGATTCAACCACCCACCTCAAATATTATAAAGGCCTTTGCTTATAAGTGGGATATATGCAAAAAAGGCAGTAAGTCTCCTGTTGCGAAGAACTGGTGTGAGCATGAAAAAGATTAATGAGAGCTCACTTTGCTAGCGTACAAACTGGCCTCTGAAATGCAGAAGTGTTACCAAAGAGCCACTAAAGCAATAAAGCAAATATTTCTGGTCCTCCCTGAGACAACAAGACTCCTCTATAGTATCAGATACCCTCAACAACCTGGAGATACTGTGCAACAGTGGCACCAAGTGTCTATATACATATATATATATATATATATATATATATAATATAATATCATATATCCAAATCTACATTGGGCTATTAGCTTCTCCTTGAGGAATAACTCCACAGTGGATGCCACCAGCTTATGTCCTTAGTGTTAGGAGATGTTATAAGCACAATAAGAACTTGTCACCCTTTATTAGAGAAACCACAGTTTGCGGATTAGCATACCATCCAAGCATCTGTATTTATGCTTACAGCTTATCTATGGCCATAATAATTAGTACTGTTTTTAAATACCTGTCCATTCAATTGCTTGTGCTTTTTAGTATGACTAAAAAGATATCACTGGAAAGCTGTCAACCCATGAAGATGAACAACCTGAACAGACTAGAGTCCAAAATGAAACTCTCCAAAATTAAAGTGGACAGTTTCTTCTCACCCACTTGTATGCCCCTTTCCCAAGGCCAGGGAACAAACTGCGGAAGCGGAGGCGTGGTTTAGTAGATTCTAAGGGCTGTGGAGAGATAGGAGTGAATCATGAGACTACAGGAATATAGTCTGGACTCCTAATTGATCAACATGCCTGTGCATACAAGCTTCTCCAACTGGACTATGGGAACCTTGGGTTGTTCAAAATTTGGACATAGATACTTGCAAAATGCACCAGTTATCTAGTTGTATGACAAACTGAGTAACATCAATGTTATCTGCAAACAACCGTGTCATTATATTGTAGAATCCCTTAAAAATAAAAATAAATTAATTAATTAAAAAAAAAGAAAAAAATATTTGCTTCTACTTTTCAATCATGACTATGCTACTTACCAGTTGTTGATCATAAATTCAATATTTAATTTGGAATATTTGAAATTTCTCAAGTCACTTTTGAAGTTTATAATTTGCATCAGCACACTGTGCTTATGATTTGAGTATAAACTACATTTAGTATTTTATTATCAGAATTAGCCAATAAGAATGGTTTAGAAAAAATACCATAGGTAGTATCATTTAGTCTCACTAAATACATGCTGGAATTCTTCTCACAGGGTAAAGAGGTTTGAAAGTCATTGCATCAGATACTTTCTTATTGTTGTGACAAAATAGGTGGAAAAAGAAACAATTAAGAGAAGAGGGAATGAATTTGTCTTACAGTTCTTGATGGATAATTTCAACTTGACATATCTGGATAGAGGGAAGTCCCTCCATTGGATGATCATGTGGTTATGTTTGTGGGATATTTCTTGATTCTTGATTTATGTGGGAGGCCCCCACCTATTGTAGGGCAGGGCCACCTCTAAACAGATGGTCTTGTGTTGTATAAGAAATTGAATATATAGACTACTCAAAAAACAAAGAAGTAAGAAAACAAAGGACCTACTCAAAAGATAGAGTAAAGAGCTGAATGGAGATTTCACCAGTGAGGAAGAAAAGATGGCTGAGAAACATCTTAAAAAGTGCTCATCAGTGAGGTGCCAGTAAGGCAAGGCAGAACTACCTTGGCCCATGGGGGACTCACCACCCACTTTGGAAGTCCCAACTTGGGCTCTAGACCAGCGCACAGATTCAGTGAGATGCCATTAAGGCAAGGCGGAACTGCCTTGACCCTTGCAGCTCTACCAGTGCACAGGCCAAAGTAGCAACACAACCCCCCTCCCCCCTCTGCCACACACTCACACATCAACCTGGTGCAGCTGTGGTGCAGAGGACATAACAGACACAACATTAGTGATTATAGTCTGTACAGCAAATGTTGAGGTGCCAGAATCCAAAGCAAGAAATAAACAGACAAATCCACATGCCAAAGAAGAAAGAAAAAAACAACATGGGAAAAGGTCATAATAAATCCACACTGAACTCTACCAACCCTACAGAAGATCCCTACAATGAGTTCCCCAAGGAAAGAATCCAAGACACCGACCTTAGAAGAGCATTGTAGACATATTCAAAGAGATTAGAGAACTAAGGGAAGAGAATGAAAAACTCAAGAAGGACCTAGAGAGAGATAATCTTTAATTGACTAATGGACATAGAAACTGTGAAAAGGATTATTCTCTATTCAGAACCAAATATAATGCTAAAGTCTCCTTAAGCCTATGCACCTAAACAAAATATATTAATACAGGAGCTCTGACATCAACAATGGATTATTCTACCAAGGAGATGTTGGCCAGGGGATCCAAACCGCCACAAAAGGTAAAGACTCCTTGCCTCCAAACTGGGATATCTGCAGGAAGAGAGGCGATAAGGCCCTGCTGTTGAAGACCTGATATAAACATGGGAAAGATGTATGGAGACCGCACTTGCAAGCATACGGATGGTCTCTGGATTGCCAGAGAGTGTTACCAAATGTCACTAAACCAATAAAGCAAATATAGGTCTCCTTGAGTCAAGCAAGACTCCTC